>JAODPA010071503.1:0-18918 GCA_025585075.1 Nepenthes mirabilis
TGTATTTCCCTCGAAAAATATTAGAATAAGTTCTGCCGGGAAAAAATAAAAAAACCAAGGCTTTTTTTAATGAAAAATTTATCTATAAAAACTGAAAATATAACAAAATAACATGAAGGGAAGCTATTTTCTTATAAAACAATTTTCATGACAAACATGACTATTCTTCAAGAAAGTTTTTTTATCCGTAAGTTTTTCAACTTAGCAAGTATTTTTCTGCAAACAAACAAATTACAGTGGTTGGCAATCTGCATGAACTACTGAACTCCAACAACACTTGCAAGACACCACGAGCTGCTGATGACTGTGCCACCCTTTGAAATGAAAACCATCTGCCTGAGCGTCGGAAACCACCGAGTCAACTCAATAGGGGCAGCTCTCCCAGCTTCTGCCTATTCACCGGCTGTCAACTTCCAGACTTTTCAATGAAGATTCCAGCAGTTGAACTTTCTTTGAATTCTCACCGTTGACAAGTGAGAGTTTCTGAAGCGTGGCTTTTATCTGGTCAAGAAGGGTGTCTTGGACATAACCCGGCTTCGACGATGGAATCCATCGGTGTGTCGAAACATTGCGGCTAGGGGAGAGAGTGTACCTCTGCAACCGCGAATTTAAGGCTTCAATGGAAGAATGCAAAGCATCAAGCTCAACAGTACGGAACATGTCTGCAGGGTAGCCATGGATGACTGTAAGTTAAAGCTCAAAATGAAGCTGAAGTAAGTGTTCTTGATGAGTAAGGTATTATAAGGAATCCAAGAATAATCAATCAAATGTATAAAAAGATTGAAAGGCAAAGATGGAGCATTAAGGGAACAAAAGGTGTTAACATTTATTTATTTTTACTGTTATATAGTGTTTTTGTGTTTGTGCATCTGTCTGTATAGTGTTTGTGTTGTGGATGCACTTTCATCTTTGGGGTGCATGCGCAAATCTTTTCAGCAGTCGATGATTATTTGCGGGACCAACGGGTTACAACAAAAATAAATAAATAAAGGAAGTATGGTGCATTAAGGTGGGACTATTTTTAGTTCTATTGTATGCAATTTTATTTTATATTGTATGCAAGAGGCTTCTTCCAAAGACTTGAATTCATGAGCTTGTGAATCGCAGGGAGACAACTCTACAGCTATGTCAAGGCTAACATTCCAGTTAATATCGAATATATGAGTAGCGAAATCATAAAAATATCAGATACAAATGAAAATTCTGCAGAGGAGAAGGTATTTTAGAATATCTACCAAGCTCTGACTTGAATATACGCTCAGCTTTAGTGAGAGGCATATTGCGAATCCCGGGCAATCTTGTCAATCTTTGAAGCCGCTTTTCCAGAATGTTGTCAAGCTGGAGCGCGCGTTGGATCCTCTCATCTAATTTTGGCTGTTTCTCCTTGACATTCAAGAGCTTCTGCTGGGCTTCGCATAACCGAACATGCATCTTATCAATGATTTTCTTCACATGAGGCCCATGATGTTGGAGTTCAAGGTAAACCTAGAAAAGAGAGTATAACAACCAAGGCACAATCATTAAATTAAATTCTTCAAAATGCAGAAAAACAGAGTATCTTCTCTTAGCAATGTAGAGGGAGGCACCCCTGGCCACCTTTGCTGAGGAGAGGACCTCCGTCTTTAAATGGAGGTCATCTAACAACTATAATTTATAATAAAATAAATTGTGCAAATTTTTTAAAAATGAATCTAATTACAACAGCTTGTTTAAACATCTGTTTCTGTTTCAGCCAATAATAGGCCATTATTAATAGTTGTCTAGCCACTAGACCACTGATAAAAAATCAGTTAATGTGTATCCAATATAGGTCCCCCAATTCCAATATTTTTTTATATTGCTACAATACCGTGATTTATAACCTAATCATTGATATATTACAACATATTGACCGATATTCAAAATATCGACTGACAAACTGATATTGGGTCGATTTATTGGTCAATATGACCTTCTCAGCTTACAATTATCGGAATTCTTTTTTCTCCAATATATCCGATACCAATACGTATTATTCAATATGTCCGATAATTAAATGATTGTGTCCAATATTAATACCAATGCTGATACCGATATTTCGTCCATGCATTAGATATAAGCAACTTGTACGTTAATCAACCTCAACCAGACGCAAAATTGACTTAAATAAAGGCTTCAAGCTTGACAAACACGTGTCCCCATGAAGTGATTTTGATACTGATAGAATTCAGTTCTAAGGTACCGACTCCAAATGGGCTTTTAATGTTTCAAATTTTTATCATTGCATTCATATTTCTATATTTACTCTTATATCACATGAGATCTAAATAGTAAAGCTGTTAGATAACCAATAAAATCTTGATACTCTCAATGCTAGAGAGGTGCGCTTCCCTCCCAAGCTCTCTAATTCGATTTGGGATATTCATCCCACATCCTCTCAATTAAACTGTGAAAAAAGTGGATTCTACCATGGTGAATCAATGGGTAGAATGCCGATAAACAGGGCAAGGGCCCACACACAAAAGAGCAAAACAGGTTTGTGCTAATTAAGTTTGCCCGATATCCATCATTCTACATATGAAAAATGAGTACCATATTTTAGGTTTCAGCTTTGATTGAATTTCTTAATATCCAGCCGTTTTTTTGTTCTTGCCAAGCCAATCTATCCTGCTTTCAATCTCAATTGCGAGGTGCACTACTTTAGCCCACAGAGAGAGAAACCTGGCTCAGTTGACTGTTCACACCCCTAATTTTACTCGTCGAAAAGGATTAAAAGTTCAACCGATAAAGTAAATGAATCGGCAAGCTTTGGCTAGAAGCCACTAATGCCGAAGAATTGCTCTACCATCTAATGTAATAATCACTGAAACCACTAAAACAGTAATTTATTTCAGGAACATAAGGTGTCAAATTATTCCTCTATTCTTACATAGGAAAAAAAATGTAGATTCCGATTCAGATTTTTTTTCTTTTGAAGCCAGGAAGGATATTTTCATCCATATAACAGACTTCATGTTACCTTATGCGCATACTCCACATAGTTCTCATGGAAAAGCTTGAAATACTGATGCAAAATTGATCGACCTTCAATCGATTCAGCAGCAGGCGACCGGAAATTCGGAGAGGCTTGAGGAACAATTACCACCTTAGGACCACTAAGCAGCTCTTTGCTTATAATATTTGGCATGTCTCCATCAATTGGCTCCTCAAAGCTAGTAGGATTCTTCTCCATATCTGTAAGAGTGGGAAGCAGAAAATACCAACTTTTCATATCTAGAACAACGCATTCCCAAGTAGATGCAACGCCAACAATCCATGAGTTTCCATTTGAATCCCCCAAGATTGCAAAACCGCAAAGAGAAGATGGAGATGTGGCAATCCCCTGGCTTGTACTCAGAACAGGGTGCACAGATGGACTCCTAGTGATCTGGCCCTTTCCACTAGTCTGACTTGCAAACGGCAGAAAATGCAAAACAATTGAATCTACACCACCATTGTGAAGGGAATATATTCTGTTCGGAATAAGGGGATCAACATACATTGAAACTGGAGAATCACTCGTGGCATTTTTTGGAAAATCCAAATCCACAATAGCCAGTCTCAACAAAGGGGGTGGATGACCGAACCAATCGATATTATCAAGTGGCTGGTCAAGACTTATAACAGGAAGATGCCCCGAAATTGATTCGCAGATCATAGCAAAACGAAGGATTCGATTATGGGCATCAACACAAAGGCGAGGTGGACTGCCTGAATACCAAAGGGGTTGGATTTCATCAGCTAGGGCATCTATTTGCAGCTGCCCACCACTCCAGGCGGTCACCAAGATTGAATCCTTGCCAATCGAGTTATAAAGAAGGCTGACAGCACGACCTTCACATTCCGGACCATTTACTCCAAGATCTTCTTCTCTCTGATGCCAAACTTTGCAGAGAGGCCCCTGAAAAATTTTGCACAAAATTGACACTATGTAGTTGCAATGGAAGCTCACAAAATCCTGTGCCTAGAGATGAAAGCAGTTCAAGATGTTCAAAAGAGAAAGTTGATTCAAGTTTGACTTCCTTTTTGTGTGAGCCACCGCACAAGAAGTCATGACCCTTAAAGGAAGGAGGCAGTCTCAGAAGAAGATAGCTAAAATTAAACCTTTTCCATCTCTTTCATTTTTGATGTTTAAAATTAAAGTTCATAGTGAAGGTTTGCTCCCTTTGGCACCGCTTGAACTTCTGATAAAAAAAATTTTTTAACAAATAAATCCAATGATGAAAAAGATTTCTGGAAACAAGATAATCAACTTGAGACTTTGTCACATCTTCTTTGTTTTAAACATCATAAATGTAATTCATTAAAGGATTCACGTATTAGTTATTTTGGCTTTGAGATCAAACTGAAAAGCCCTGATATTACATGAATCGTTTGGTCAAAATATCCCCCAATGTAAGGAATCATTCTGTGTGATGCCCAGATCCCTTCAAATGACGCTAAAGTTAACGAGGGGATGGATCCCTAAACTAATTTCATCCTTTTGGCAGGAGCCAAAGACATCATCCTTTTGGCAGGAGCCAAAGACGGATGTCCCTTAATACCAAATGCCATTCAAATGTCAAGTTCAACAAGATCATTCAAATTTATCGAAGTTCCACAAAAATTTCAACAGGTCTTCAGATTTCCTACATCAAACTTGTGTTTTCAAATCATAATATGGATGTTTCAACAGGTCTTCAGATTTCCTACATCAAACTTGTGTTTTCAAATCATAATATGGATGCCAAAATCACCAAATAAAAGATTCGCTAATACAAGAAAATCTATCAGTGGAGCTGCACTCTCTCCCACAATTTCTTTTTTCCCTTCTTTTCCATATTCCAAGGAACATCTCTCCAACAATTTCAATATACCAGAAATGGAAATTCATGGCCCTTGGGAGTTGAATGAGATCTTACTAAATCTGTAGTGTGTATAAATCCCACAATTTTACCCCTTCTTTTTTCCATATTTTAAGGAAAATCTCTCCTACAATTTCAATATACCAGAAAAGGAACATTCAGGGCCACAGGTGTTTCGTATAGGATCCTACTTGAAATTGTAGTGCATAAAATGGTTGTACAATAAAGGCAATATTTAACAGAAGAAACAGCAAAGAACAAACTAATAGGAAATGATGTGAAAAATCAAAATACATAACAACATAATTATCATGATTCATATAAGTGTTCAAAACGAATAAAAGAACACTGCCCACATATACAAGCCCCACCCAACATATATATATATATAACTCACAACTTATAGAACTACCAATATATATTCACAGAAAAGTGTATCAATAAATATTATCCTATGATTAGCTAATATCATATACTAAAGAAACTCATAAAGGAAGCATCACTAAAAAAAAAATTAAATCTTTACAAGGGAAACTGCAGCAAAAATTATTCTAAAAGCTCTCGTGTGTATCAAAATGAATCTAAAAAACGGTTCATCTCAATATAGGAAAATAGAAAGGCAGTTCAATGAAAAGCTTACACCAGAATTTATATGCTTTTTTAATAAAAAATTTCATGTGCTCAGCTAAACAAAAGGCTAGTCTAAAGCAACCACATGCATTGGTGTTTACCTGCAGCAAGAGTGATACATCAATTAAAGCAAAAGGGCGTGCCTCCACCACTGACAGACTTCCGACTTGTATTCCCTGTCGATTTAATTCTGGAAATGTGTCTTCCAGCCAAGAGATAGCCAGTTTAGAATTTCTAACAGCCATTGTGTTGGTGGATTTCACCCCAAAAGCTTGTGCATCACTATACATCTCCATTACAGATTCCCACATGTAAACACTGTTCAAGACAAAGCCCTCAATATTTACCAACAACAGAATAAAGTCATGAACCCAGAGACAAATTTTTAAGACTTGTAAAAGATCAAGAATATATACCATCTTTATACAAGAGTTCTAACTTTTAACTCATTTCAAATTGGGAGAGAAGTGAGAGTTAGCAATTTCACTGACAACAGCACAAAAACATATGAACGTAGAGAGAGAGGAAGCAGGAGAAAGAGGAAGAAAACAAAGGATACCTCCCAAATGGGGCAACCGGACAAAGGACATAAACTGAGCCATCGCTAAACAAAATAAAAACCTGCAGAATGGAATATTGATAGATGACAAGATTACAAATCACATAACAGCCTCCACTCTCATCAAAGCAAAAATGGACAAAACAGGCAACGGATACAGACCAAAGGTGAAGAATGAAAATCAGAAGTAGGCCTCCAGGGGAAAAATAAAAAAAAAATGAAAAAACATGCATGCATAAAATGCAATAACAACATATTATATGAAAAGAAGTGCTACAATAACAGATTCAACTAATGAGAATGACATTCCCAAAAGATAACTAATAAGAAATAAAATGCACATCAATGACTTGCTGTCAAAGGTGGGTATACATAAAATCGTCTCATATATTAACAAAAAGAAAGCGAGATGACCGTATATAATATAAAATGTTCACTTTGTTAAGTTATAAGAGTTCAAAACAATGCTCCTTTTCCAAATGATAAACCGACAAACTGACAGACAGTGCCCTGCTACTTTAAATAGTCCAGGCAAGATGCTGCAAATTAATTTGTATAACAAATCTGCAACAGACTATTTTATCAACTACTGAAAGAACATGCGAACTGAACTCTAAGGAGATTGCAACAGGGCAATTTGCCAGTTCCTAGATCCTCAAAGCTGACCTAAAGCTAATTCAATGAGATAATCAAACAGTGAAAATGGTTGGGTAGTTCAAGTAAAAGAGAAAGATGCCAGAATTAACGCATACAATAGAAAAAGATGTCACCACTTGAAAGGGGGGGGGGGAGCTTGGGAAACTTATTCTTCGTAGACCAAAAGATGTCGCCAAGATTAGGGCTACAGATGTTTTATATTACAGTACATGGGTTTTAAACTTTAAAGTGGATGATAGAAAAAAGAAGATGACAGAAAGAAGAAAAAGAAAGGAACAGAAAGAAAGACAGAAAGCAAGCTAAACACATAAGCCTGCCACACTAGTAGCTACGCAAAGTTTCATTTATCCAAATCCATCAAATAAAGAATGAATAACAGTCCCTATGTAGACTCTGAGAAACTCTCTACAATGATTCCTTCCAACAATTTTCCTAATCATCGCAACAACCAAATACAACTGAGGATCCACAATTTACCATAGATCTTAAAATTCAGGTAGCAGCAAGTGCAAACTTTTCAACCAGTTACAAGTTCCCCAAATATAGAACCCTGAAATACTTTACCTAGGCCTCAAACTACAAACTGATATAGTAATCTAGTTTGATATTTCATTTTTTCTTGATTCATTTGTTGCCTGCATCCGCAGTCTTCTTTTTCTTCTCTTCCCTCTTACACTTTCTTTTGTTATGAAAATTTCCTTCACCATCTGCAAAGATTTGAGAATAGCATATACTTCACCTAATTGGACATTTATTCACCCTAAAATTCACAAAGCAATAGACCATGAAAAATCATCAGAAACTAATGAGAGCTAATTGCAAAAATCAGTAGTGAACCCCTAGCACAAAGGATTCTTCTGTTGCTTGTGTAATCTCCCTGTGCTATGATAAAATTTGCTCTCAAGATTGCAAGCACTGCAGAATGAAAATCCCTCATTTTCTAAATTTTTCATAATTTAATCTGACATAATAAGCTGAAATATGGGGAGTTTGATCTCGTTAGAAAACAACAATTAGGACAATTGGATTTATCTCTAATATCATTCCAGTGATGAATTTGTGAAGAATAATGAGCTCACAATATGCAGCATTATCCAAATCCTTCACAATTGTTAGCACATGAGAATATTACCCTTCCTTTTCTCATTATACTCTAACAGTGACACATCAGTCTTTTCCACCACATACACTAGCTTCTATCTGTCGCACTTCCAAGCATCACAGCATTTTGTTACCACAGTTTCCATGTCTCGGGTTCCCTTCTACAATTCGTACATTGTTCTGAGTTATATGTACAATAATGTAATTTGCACACCATTTCATATCTTCCTTATTCCAACTTGGAACCCTCTGTAAGTAACATGAATTTTTCTGTCAATTCACAAAGCCATCACTTAGATTTCTTCCTAGGTTCAACTATGACATCAGAACTGATGCACCGCCCACAGTACACCTTAGAAATTTTGTAAAAAGTATACCATTTATATGCAACTACAAGTAAATGGAAGATTTTGTTGTCAGATCATGTAGTTGAATTAGCATGCAACTCCCAATTCCTTGAAGGTACAAAATTATTCCAAGGGGTCCTTGACCCCGTGACAATTGTTCATCTCATACAAAAATTCTAAAATTTCATTAAGCTTCACATAGGTACAACAGCCAATTTATAGCCCCAAAAATCTTGCTAGACCAGTAATAGTATTCTGGAGAGCATCAGGTAACCATATTACCAATGAAATAATACTTGTCTTCCAGTAATTTGATAAACCCTAAAAAATATCCAACCCAGCAAATTGATACCTTTGGCAGCCAATCTATACATCTACAACTCATGATTGCAAGCTCAGTAGCAGCAAAAAAAAGGGCATTTTATTATCCTTCACGCCCAGTCAAGAACCTGAATAAACTAACTTGGTGAAGCATTCATGCGGTCCACACCAGAAAGATGGGAAAGGATTCTTTTTATTTCAACCAGGATGCACATTTTGTAACCAGATCTGTTTTACAATTGACAACCTATGAGATGAAATTTCTTTTATAATGGTCTGACACAATGAACAAGACATGCAATTGCAACAGTACTTGATTAACTCGGCACTTACACTAAATTTGTCCCATAAGTGGTCACGTCCGAAAGAAAAATCAACGGGGCAAAGTGAAGAAGCCCTCCGGGATCTACCTGGTTCCATGACCTCTAAATAGTATTCTTGCTCTGGCTGTCCAAAGACAGAAGATAAATCAAAAATCCTACAAACATAGATGGAGGTTAGTCATAATGGTTTTCAACAATGACATGAATGCTGTATGAAAGGTTAAATGAGCATTAACGCCATCAAAACAAACTGTGACATTTAGAGATGGTGAGAGATCACCAAACAATAAGCATGAACTTAACTGACACAAAAAATACAATGTTTCATTAATGTTTCATACACCAATGTTTCAGTAAAGCAACCAATACAACGTGTAAAGTTAAATAAATAATCCCTCAAAACTGGTTAAGACTAGATTTATAGTCTCCTCATCTGGAAGTTTTCAAACCAAATGATGATAACAAATTACACAAGTTTATCGAAGCATCAGAAAGGACTTGAAGCATTGTATAACAAATTACATACAAGTGATACCTGGTCCCTGCACGTTCTTCTGTATACCTGGGGCTTGTATCTATAGGCTGTCAAGAAACTAGAATTACCTATCTACTCCTAGTCAAAACACAAATAAAAATATATCTTAATAACTCCATAGTGAAATAAAACATCCATATGCCATAAATTTAATTCTTTTTCTACAAATCCAACTGCTCACTCCAGGTAACTAGAGTACAGATAGTGACTGCCATCTAGAGATCAGCAATGCAATAAAACTTAATGGAATGAGGAGCCAGTGAACACGACCCTAAAAAGGCAACCAAATTCTATTAGTGAAAATCATTCATGAAGTTGAACCTTCCCACTGTTAGTATGATGCTCGCCTACATTCATTCAGACTAGTTGAACTGAAGAACTCAGGTTGATTTACCACCACCCAGATTAAAAATAGATAAAAATATATATATATAGAGGATGAAAAACACTCAAGGAGACACAGGCCTAAACCTTCCTCAGCAGTGTCCAAAGGGTGGTGCAAAACAATAACTCAAAGGATTTTTACCATCACCAGTGTCAGATAAGAAATGTACTAGAATTTCTAACCAATCTAGATGTACCAGACTTGTTTTTCTGGGTTGTACTGCATAGAAATTGAACCAAACCTGGCCTGCCTAGGAGTAAACATTGCATTTTTGAAATCTCTCGGCACCTTAATTGTGTCTACAACAGAAGAAGAAGGTTCCCTGCCAGGTGCAAAGCCCAGGAAAGGAAGAGCTAGTACTAAGGAAAAGTAGCTAGAAAATACAAACAAAATAATCAAGGTATACAAACTTTGGTGAGTCAGGTGAGTTCATATGGACTCAGGCACTCAGCACATTATAATCAAGGTATATAATAAGCATAAGTTCCATCACTTCAATGGTATAAAGAAGATTCTGAAGAAGGTGGAGCTCGGTGCAAGCAAAGAGAAGCATGGAATATTAATTGGAAGTCTTAAATTGATCTCAGCTGGAGGTAGTCACACAGCAAATGAAAATTTAGCAGTGCCATCAAATCTATAGAAGACGCACCGCATGATGTGTGAACTTATATCTTCAAATATTTTAGGTATCGGTCAATATGTATTGCTATCGAGACCCCCGATATCGATATTTTCCAATACTATAATAATATTGCGATGTGTTTTTATATATGTGATGTATCAATTAATATATTCGATATTTAGCCAATATATATCGGCCGATACTTCCTTATCAACTTTCAATTTTCAGAATTATTTTATTCTAATATATTCAAAATCGATACATATTATCTAACATATCTGATACTAATATGGCTGCAACTAATACTGATACGGATATTTTCATCCATGAAGTAATGTTCTCGATCTTATTCCATTAGTAATCATGAGGTCCAATAAGAATCGAGTAGTTTTAGGAACCTTACTTCCTCAAGTTGGTGGGCGAAACAAAAATGAGAATGCCGATTTGAATAACTCAAACATTAAGAAGATGAAGAAGATTAAGAATCATTAGTAGAGAAATTTAAGGAGGAAAACCCAGGGTTTCCTTTTTTGCACTTGAGATATTGATGACAGGCTGCATCTCTATTGATTAAGAGAGAGTAATTGAGAACTCAAAATCACATGATTCACTACTACAACATGCATTGGAGTGAGATTCCTCTCATTGCTAGGCAATTAGGCGCAAAAGTTCCTCACGTTACTATGCAATTGTAGGTTAAAGATAAGTGGTTTCATATTGTAATGTGTCACGGTGCTCTATTGAGGTATCAGACAACCCGTGAAACACAAAGAGTTGTGTGGCATAGCCTACTCAACAAGCACAAGGGAATGTGCTTGTTGCAAAGGTATATATATATTTTATGCAACGTTGGTGCAGCTAACAATGTCATGGGGAATGCCAACATTGTTGGTGCAGACACTAACGTAGCATGAATGAACCTAGACCAAAAGCAAATAATAAATAAAGATAGTAATTAGAACCCATGAAATATATCCCTAACCACTAATAATAATAATAACGTCAATTATCACAAGATCTCTCCGAACAACTGTATGGACATTAATTATTAGTCACGACCTGCTCTAAAATCCATTAAGGAAAAATGACAACCCGTACATCACAAAGTCACACTATTGACCTAGTACAAACAAGAAATGCCAAAATCTAAATATCAAAATAATCCAAAACACGCCTCCATCAGAATACAGTACACTATAATCAATCTTTTCACCATTTTTTCATTACCAAAAATATATCAAATACAAATACGATCTATCTACAAATCTAATAATCGTAAAATATAAATAAAATTCTATCAATGTTCTCACCTTTATTTACTGTCATTATATTTTTTGAGCATTGGATTTCTGAGCTACCAATACTCTTATAGTTTTAAATTTCTATCGTTTAATGTTTCGTATATTATTAACTGTCCTTTTATTTTAAAACCCTAGATGCCTAAGCCACTACTACTTTTATAATTTTATATTTTCATGTTTTAAATTTATGCACTTTCATTTTTGTAGTTATCAAATGGCAAAGCCGCCACAAGCATTTTGATTTTCAGTAATTTAAAATTTCATAATTTAATTTTATGTATCTTTTAATTAACTTCATGGTCGTACTGCAGCTGTAATGACCACTCCATCATCACCAATTTAACGTTTTAATTTTGTTTTGATATTTTTTGAATATAAAATAGTTATAAAATTAGTTCCACATAGAAAATCAACTCCCCATGAATACAATATCTAATTTATTGCAAAAACTACACCGAACTTTCATGCAATTACAAGGTTAAAATAAAACCGTACTTATTGATATTCAGTCAGCCAGCCATTTCTTTACAAAGGCAGGCGTTTGAGGCTCAAAAGTACTGATTGGTGGAACATTGCTGATTTGTACAAACAGCTTTACCATATTGTCCAGGTGCAGAGAAGATTTGGATGACCGGTGATGTCAAAAAAAGGAGGTCCCTGAGGGAAGTGATAAAACTGGTGGTTCATTGGTCTCAAACAAGCTTTTGGATATCAGAGATGGAAAGCCATGCTGCTTTGGTCTCTTCAGTGTTCATAACAACATCATCATGAGCAAATTCTCACACCTTTCCGTCTCTAGACATATAACCTCAATTCCCACTTCTTCCATTCCCTCTACATTAGCCTCCTCCTCTACAACATCCACTCAAACTTTTCTACTTCCTTCCTGCACCCGTCTCTGAAGAAAGTAAGAATTTGGGAAATCATTCAACAAATATTCTCATCACCACCTCTCTTCCAATTGCTGATAAAAGCTTTAGGATCAAACCCCCTTATCACTCAATTTATATACCATTTATTCTAAAATTCCCTTAAAGTACCATGCTGATTACAGATCAACATGAACAGCATGGCATGAATCTTGCAACTCAACACTAGGAGCAGCCCAGTGAACGAGGTCCCGGCATAACAATGTTTGAGGAGGAATGTTAAACACATGCAATCTTATCCCTGCATTGCAAAGAAACTATTTTGTGGCTTAAACCCACCTCCATATTACAATGGAGTAACTGCAACAAATGCTCATAAATGTCCTAAGGCTCACCCTACAACTCACTACTTATAAGATAATATAATGCATTCCTGAAAAGCAAACCAATAGGGAACGTGCACTGAAGCCAATATTTAATGCAAATCAAAAACAAAACAACCATACACTGATACCTGAAAACAGAATCGGAAGAAAGAACTCCCACATGAGTGTCACCATAAGGGTGCCATGTCACTTGTACTATACGGATGGCATTGAGGTAGATATTCAAACCAACAGGAACAGTCCTATAGAAGATTACAGAGATAAGACAATGTAAGTTCCCAAGACGTAATAGTTGACATAACATCAATAAAGTCAACTTTTTAAGTCAAACAAAGCCAAGTTCGACAATATATATATTTACAAATTCTATTGACTTAAAATCTTTCAAAATTCCATTACAAGAATTTCGATAGATAATTTCTTCAAATGTAAATTTTTAAAATTTTAGATCAATAGCAAAAATAAATGGTCAATGCTCGCTTTGTTTGACCAGATAAATCAGACAGGCATGCTCAACCATCTGTTGCTTCAACAGGGATGGTTCACCTTTATTCTTAGGCTGAAGAGTTTTTTCCCCCCTTCTTTTCTTATCATTTTATTTTTGTGGAATTTTGATAATTTGGCATCTGACTTCTTTCAGTAGAAGCCACTTCTATAAGGTTTGCGGCCTGTTGGCACCTCAATAATGAAGTTTGATTTAAATAGAACCAACCAAAGCCTTTTACCACTAAGCGAAGTCAGATACATGGACTATTTGCCTCCATTCAGCTCTGTCTTGGTTGTGTCATCTACTAAGATTAAATACCCAAGATCAGGCCTGATAGTTTCTTGCAAACTCTTCTTTGATCTTCCACAGTTTCTTGGATAATGAGCCTCTTCCAAGCTCTAATGTCTCCCAGAAAGTGTATTAGGCAGTCTTCCTTTTGCACGACAAAACCCACTAAAATGTGTGTCTAGCATTATTTCTTACGTGGGTGCCACTCAGCCGTAATTCCATGAACATCATTTTCCAATTATACTTTTTTTGTATGGTCATTAATTAATCTCCACATCTTCATCTCTGTTACTGGTTCTTTTTTGCATGTGTTAGCTCCACTTCATCCAGCTTGTTTTAGTCCTACAAATAATATAACAAAACCCACTAAAAAGGTGTGTCTAGCATTGTTTCTTACATGGGTACCACTCAGCCTTTCTTCCACGTAACATAATTTCAAAATATATAATTTTTTGTATATCCATAGATCAATCTCCACATCTTCATCTCTTCTACTGTTCTTTTTTGCACGTGCTAGCTCCACTTCAGCCAGCTTGTTTTAGTCCTACAAATAATATACTTGTTAATTGTGCCATTATTCTGAACCATTGATCCAAGCTATTTGAAATAATTTCTTTTTAATACTACGTCAATTCTTGTGACCCACATCAAATTCTATATTGTTTCTAATTTACATCCCATATATTCAGTCTTTGCTAACTAATTCTAAAACCTTCAACTTCCAAAGTTTAGCCAAACTTCCAACCACACATTAGCACCCACTCGTGTCCCATCCAGCAAAAATAAATCATTTTTAGAAAGGCATGCATCAAGGTATATCATCTTGAATGCCTTTGATCTATCCATCCATATCCAAGCAAAATGGATTCCCATTAAAAGCTGAGCACTGTTGTAAACCAATTGACCAGAACAATATAAATATAAGTCAGGAAACTAAAAAAACAAGTGTAAGTAACATGTTAGTAATACCTCGAATGGCACATAATTAATTGTGTACTCCTGTCCCAAAAAGATTTGTCTACAAAGAAAGTTCAGTTGGCACTTTCAACCTTAAGAAAAATACATCGTTTGTCCTTAAAAATTCCACAATCTTTGGAAATTTGCAAAGAAACTTTTACTGATGATGCAAATTGATTGTTTTAGTCAATTACAATGGGTGGTCAACCTGTTACATGCAGAATCAATACTTGAAAGAAAGAAAGTCATTTGTGTTCATCGCAATCAATTAAGTTTTCAAATTTCCAATGAATTCCAATTGTCTAATTTTCATTAGAATCTCACTAAAAAAATCATAGTTAAATGATGCGTAAACTATATAATGACCTAGTATTTGAAGACATTAGCAATCAAAATCTAAGGTTGTAGTTGCTACAACGTAGCTTTCCACAGTAAAATTCACCTAAACTGTGGTCCCTTATAAACGCAAGTGGGCATCTTTAGGGAACAAAGTGAGCATTTATATCAATAACTTCAAAACAATGCTAACTCAAATAAAGCTGCCGACTGATCTTGATTAGCTCTGAACAAAAAATACATGCAGGTATTTTGAGTGCTAAACAAGAAATGATTAAGTAGCAAACACGTATCTACAAACTATACAATACAAGCCAAAACATTCAAGATGCTTCAAATCCTAAATCCAAACTGGCAACCCCAGCAGCCGTCTCACTGCCACATGCTTTACCAAGTTATTTATGACAGAATGAAAATACTTCTGAAGTACCTGCAAATAATGGAATTATCCTTTGCAGAAGTATGTCGAGAAAGGTACATGACACACAAGTCATTTGGACCAGCAAGAACTATTGCTGATCCTCTTCGATTAATAGATATCTTATTCACAACAAATTTCAGCTCCTTATCTGCTCGCAGTACCTATCGCAAGAATAGCTTTGATCAGTACCAGAGTTCAAAGAAACTGACTTTGAGCAACCATTCTTCCCAATTCAAAGCCTTGAAATGAAAGCATTTAAAACAGCAACTAAAGAGTGATTTTGCAACAGTTTTGATCAAGACTACTCCTACAAAAGCCCAACATTCTTCTTTCCATATCACATTGTACAAAAAGCTTAAGAAGATATAACCAGAAATACAATGCAAATGAATATCTTCAGAAAGATAGTAAACAGATGAGTGGTTTTTTCTAAGTGCTTTAAACTAATGAAGTTGAGATGCTCTTCTCAATTAGAAAATTCATTCAATTTCCAATTCAGCTTCCTGAGTAACAAAGTCACAGAAACTCCAAGGTCAATATTGAAGCTTCAGTAAAGCTTGCGTTAAAAACCCCACTTGGCCCCTGCCCACCTTCTGAATCAAAGAAGCTATTTCAGAAACCAAACAAGTACTAACTCATGTAAGTATTGCAAAAAAGAATTACGTTGAAGTTACTACTACAAAATAAGTCATGTTTAGTATTGCTGAAATGTGCAACTTGAAGACAAATGAGTTGTTGACTGAAATGAATTATTTCTAGTGTGCTAAAAGCTTGAAATCGAATAAGCAGCTCAAAGCAATGAAATCCCAACACTCTTTTTCATTTTACTTTTAAATTAGTCATGACATCAGATCGACATAATATTGCTCTGCATCAAAACTCTTGAAAGTAAAGGCACAATATGTGATATATTTTGATAAATGGAATTCAAGAAACTTGGTAGGTCAATAATAAAATTACAGCGACAAGGGATTGATTGGAAGAACCAAAGAGAAAAGTGATGAAATGTGAGGAGACGAAGAAGAGAAGAGGTGATAAATTGGAAAATTGAGAAAAAGTGATGAAATAGTAGAAGTAGAGGCAGAGTTGTGCTGAAAAAGCATATGTCAAACAAGCAGAATCAAGCATGATTTAATTACTGATAAGCTACAAACTGAAAAACAGAATCAAATGAGGCCAAAGTGGGATGCAAGAAATTAAACAGAATTTGTGGAACAGTGTAAGTGAAGCATGCTTTCATGGACATTATGTAGGTGTTGCAGCCACAACTGAGGTTTCCACTAGTAAGCTGCCTCTACTACAAGGTTTCCTAAAAAAATTGATTGAAACACCACACTACATACTTTCCATGGCATTTCTTAAAGCCACGCTTCCTATACTTCCTGCACTAGTTGACCGAAATGAGCAGCAAATATTCATTTGAGATAACTCCTGATGACCTTTTCCAAATGTAAAATGTATATAACTATAAGCTGTTATTTTATACTTACTCTCAATTTGCAAATCAAACTATTAGTCTTTTGTATGGTATAAAATACCAGCTGATATATATTGATATTGGCACACAACATACAAATATTTCCTGATACCGCAACAAAATAACAATACGTTGCTATATTGGCAATATATCACAATATATAAACGGATATTTACTGGTCAGCCTATGCTTCGGAAAAAATCTTGTACTTTTGATATATCGTATGCCAATATATATTGTTCGATACACCCAATACCAATATGACCAACACCGATAATCGTAGTCTAATACCGATATTTTCATCCATTGACATTCATGATAAGGATCTGACAGTATTGATTGCCATACACATCAAAATAAGCTAATAAACACTGCACGAAAAAGTAGACATTCACAAATCCAACAATAATTACAAGTATTTATAAGTTCAAAACAACAATGAAAAGAGTGCATATTTGACATAAATGCCAATTGTAATGTAAAAGCATATAAAAAGAGAAAAAAAAAACACTGCTTTTCAGCGTATGATTCATTTGGATGTAGGAAATTTTTGAAGTACAAAATAATGGAGATCTTGTTCAAAAAGAAGTATTATTTGTCTTGTTCAAAAAGAAATGATATTTAGTGTAATACCCAATTCTCCATCCAATTAATTTGATATTATTGGTTTATTTGGACTTATTCTGGATATATTAAAAATAATTGTGTAATATAAATTTGAAGGAATTCATCTAAGGAAGCAGTTTCGGCGCCTGAGGCATGCCCAACGCACTCTCGCGTGCTTTTGGCAAAGCAGGCGCACCTGAGGAGCACTTGTGGATCGCTTGAGTGTGAATCAGAGTGCTTACACTTGAGACGCGCCTAAGGCGGCACTTGTGCATGGTTAGGCACAATGCCTGATGTGCGCCTAAGACGACGAATGTGCTCCAATTCGATTATATAAGGGCGTGCACACTATTTTCGGTCATTTCGCACAGGAAGGAAGAGAAATGAGAGAGAATGAAAGGGAAGTAAAAGAGAGGAAGAGAAAAAGGAGGATTTCAAACCATCATTTGATCAGATCTGTTAGATTGGATGTCGGAAAATGCCTGACGCCCTATTCTTAGTTTATTTCAATTTCCATTTAGTTTTGCCTATATTCGGTGGTTTTAGTATACATGCATGATATTTTACTTATCCCACTTTGTCTATTCGTGCACGCAAATAGATTTACCGGAGCATTTGAGGATTTGTTTTGGTTTCGCTAATATTTGAGGATTTTGTTCATTTTATGAAAAATGAGCAAATATTTTGAAATATTTTATTTATAAGTACGTTTGTAAAGAAAAAGTCACGAAAACTGACATACAGGCCTTGCATGTAGTATCCATGCAATGTGCTTAGGGTCCGGCTATATCTTTGTGCATTCGAATTCGATGGTGGAAAGCTTTGTGATTGACCTTCCCAAGTTGAAGCTTCATACTTTTCCGCCAGATAAGAAAAATTTTAGATTTGTGATATAGACCCTCCCCAATTTATATTCTTATGAGAACTATCGTAAGGAATTAAACGGAATTAGTACATCCAGACGTCCTAATATATTCCAATAGATTTGAGATTGCACTTTATATCCAGGGTGGCAAAATAAAGTGGCTTCATCTCCGTCTATACGGGACAATGTATAGACGGCAAACCTACGGGTCTAAATAGTATTGATATGGCCTAAGGTTATCAGGAGTAAAAGTTACCCTTCCACAAAGTCAGTCTTTCGATCTTTGGTTCTCCGATTTGAGCATGTTTTAGCTTTTCGATATATTTTACCTATACTGATTTGGATATTTGAAATTTCTATATTGAGATTCGCAAGTTTCGCCGACAATTAGGATTCAGTCGGTTTTGTACATTCAGAACATTTGGCATTCATTTTTGGATTATACTTTTGAATACGATACCACATTCAAACTTCGTTTGTTCAACATATTGAATTTTTGGATTTCGGTTTTCATGGATTTGTTTTTATTGATTCATTACTTCGTTCTTATTTTGGATGTATGGTTTATTATATATATATATAT
>JAODPA010071503.1:19004-30822 GCA_025585075.1 Nepenthes mirabilis
ATATATTATATACTAATACTTATTGATCATTTAGCTCACGTTTCTATTGTTTCTTATCTCTTCAGATTAGAGGGCTACTGATATCTTGCAAGGAGTTCAGACGTAATTGTTGTCAGAAACTTTATTCATATTTTGCAAGTATTTCATTTTGTAGTTAGGCTGAAATTGTGTTAATTGTATTGTGGTATTAAGGGATGGCGGATGTCAGCGTATGGTAATATTATTAAATTAGGACTTGGATTATCCTTTTATTTGGTTATTATGTTGTTTGGTTAGTATATTCGATTGATACTGATTTATTATATTGTAATAACGATATTTGGATATTATGCTGCCTGATTATATTGGATTAGTAATGTGGTTAGCATTATTGGTTTGTTATACTTTTCTTATAGACATTTCAGCAAGTTATGCCAGTATAATTGACCAGATGGGTAGTCCGGAAAGATCCTGTAATACCCGGATTCCCATTTGAATTATTTTGGATATATTTAATATTTTGGATTTATTAGATGTGTCGGATTAACAGTATTTTGTGATATTTTGAAAAATTTTGGTTTAATGTTTAGCGCTCAAGGCTCACCGGCCGTGCACCCAAAACACAAAAACTAGAAAGTGTGCGCCCGAGAAGCGCTTGAGGCTCGCTCAAGCACAGCTTCCAGAATGTGTCACCCCCGAGTAGCGCGGCGCTCAAGCGTCGGGCTACGTGAGAGCGTGCGCCCGAGGCAAAGTACATAAATGGCCTTAAGCTGCTGCCCTAAAACGCAGCCGATATAGCCAAGTTTACCAATCGGGTGTAACCTTCCTCAAGTTGGTCTTTTAAATCTTTGGTTCTCCGATATCATGCATGCTTTATATTTCTGCATGGATTTACATTGGATTGTAATTTGAGATGCGTGGATTGGCACACAGGTTGAGCGATAGGAATGTCTTGTACATATGGATATATGTTAAACCCCAAACACGTTTTGATTTATGTTTTGGTTTCAATTTCCTTTGATTTCTACCTATGAGATTTAAGATTTGGATCCGGACAGATGGTATGTATCCCACGTAGATGCAGTGACGGTTACGACTTATACAATGTGACCTTGGATCACGATATACTATGATATGATATGATATCATCTATGAGATTTGACCGGATCGTGATTTATTATGATTATGTCCTAAAGGGATGATTTGATACGAACGATAATTTACTGTGAGACTTCCTAGATTTTCAGGTATTTTACAGACCTTGTGATTTGTTTTACACGATTGTTATGTGAAATCCCTTCCCTCTGTTTTATATGTATTGTTTTACATATACGATGATACTTTTTGGGTTTTAGATTCATATTTTAATGTTTTATCCATTCAAACTAGTGGCTTGAATACAATTGCAGGAATTCGAACTCAATCTGATGCAGCATTATTTTCTCTAGTGAGTATGGATGTTTATGCCTATTAAGCTTTTGATCTCGAGAGTATATTTGGTTATTGTGTATGGCTGATTGTCAGCCGTGGACTATGTATTGATAAATATGGGGTAATTTATGTTTTTGGTAGATGAGTTGTTTCGTTGGATATCCCCTTGACTTATGGATAGCAAGTCATATATTTATTGTTTGGAATATATCCGATAAGATCCGGTGAAAGTTGTATTGTGTTAGGTCCTGTATATGTATGGGTTGCCACGTCCGGGTTGGGTTTTGTCGTATTGATGCATTTATTGGATTTTATATGGTGGATTTTTATTTATTGACCTACGTATTATGACCCGAAGACATGACAAATCCTGTTATGATTGATGTTATTATTACAGTCATTAGGGTTGTGCAGATGTTTTGTAAGGTCACGCCGGGATTTATGTGCTGTGTGATATTGTTTTATTTAACAACTCATCTATAATGTAACGATAAACTTACGTAAATTTGATCCCCTCAAGTTCCAATGCAAGAAGCCTATACCTAATCAAAATCAAGCACAAGCCGGGCCAACAAGAAATAAATTGCCCATTAACTTGGGTCAAGCACGTTTCCTCAAGCCATAACCTTTTTTTGTTGCCTATCCATCATCAAAATTGGGTCGAGCTTCCAATGGCTAGTTTTCTATTATGATCTTTTATTTACAAAAAAAAAATTAATATTTGCATAAAACAATTTAAGAAATATTTTTAAAAAAAATTTCTTGAATGTAACAATGAGAAAGACTTATGCATATACGCTACAAATTCGCCAATTATGAGTTGGGCGCTTTAACCATTCAGTCATGGATTCTTAGCAAAGTACAAAAAAAAATTTAAAGAAACATTTTTTCAAAAAAAATATATTTCTGAATAAATAAGTAAACATAATAAAAAAAAAAAATTCAGGCCAAGCCCAGTTGTTCATTTTCTGTGTGCGTAGCCCAATATTTAATCAAGCCTACAATGTTGATTATGCCCATCCATAATGATCATACACCTTTACCATGCCCAAGATTCCTGTACCACGTTCAGGTCTATGTGGAGATTTAGGCAAACCTCATGCTAAGATTTTAAATTTCACTTATTAATCAAAATGAGAAATGGTTACTACAAGGAATTACTCAAAATGTATAATAGCCATTGAAGGTAAAATGCTTGATTTTTATTTATTGAATTATGACGCCATTAGTATAATTTTGGGTTATTTCGAAAACAATTGTATAATAATATATTGAGAAGAAATTTGATTTTAGGAATTAGGGTTAACACATGAAAGACACCTGACTCGCAATTACATGTCTCTAAGGCAAAAGCCGTACACTTCATGTACATTTCTGTAGCACTCATGCACATTAGTGGCATATTGGTTGAGTCTAATGCACGCTTGTGTGGCGTTCATGTTTTAGGCAGGTTTAGTTGAGCTTCATGTGTGCCTATGCAACACTCTTGCATAATTTGAAAAGAATATTAGTGCCTAAGTAGCACCTGATGTGGTGTTTGTGTACGATTTAGGTAGAGTGAGGATGCCTGATGCACGCCTAATGAGTTGAGTTATAAGAGTGCGCTTGCGTACTGTTTGGGTCATTTCCGTAGGAAAAAAGGCGGAGGAGAGGGGAAGATAAGAGAAGAAGAGAGAGGAAAAGGGTTTTTGAATTTTATCTTGTCAGATATACTAGATCAGAAAGCTAAGGCGAATAATTCTAAACCTGACATTTGGTCTATTCAAAATCCTTCGATGTTTGTTCACGTTGTGTTTTATTGTTTATGCATACTACCTTTTAACTCTCTACTATAAATATTGTCGCATATATGTGATTTTCATCGAAATTTTTGAAATTTTGTTTTCTTTTTCTGAAAGATTTGTAAATTATTCGTTTTTCATAAAATAAGTAAATATTTTGAGATAATATATTATATATAGAAATATTTGTGAAGGAAAAGTCATGAATTTGTGCATTTGGGCATTGCATGTGATATTTCATACATTTGATTTAGAATAAATTCTATTTTAATATTTGATTTAGTATTGTAATTTTCCAAATGGTAGAAAGTTTTGTATTTTACTTTCTCACATAATGAAAAGTTCTAAACTTTTCTTATATAGAGGAAAAGTTTTGAACATTTTGTTATAGAATCCATCGTTTGTTATTCTCTTCGAGAACCATTGTAAGGAATTGAGCAGAATAATATATTTAGACACCCTAGAGTATATAGATACACTTGAGGACTGCAACTACCCTTACGAGTGGGGAAAAAAATAACATTTGACCCTATTTATATGGAATAATTTATAGACAGCATACCTATATATCTAAATAGTAGTTTTTTGGCCTAAAGTTATCAAAAGTATATGTAATCCTTCCTCAAAATTAATCTTTTGATCCTTGGTTCTCAAATTTTATTACATTTTGGATTTTCAGGATTTTATCTGCATATCATTTGATATTTCAAAATGTTTAGCCTTTGAACAATCGCAAGTTCTGGATACGATGTTTGGATTTATCTGACTTTATATAATTAGCCTTTCGGAATCCTTTAATTGAATTTTTGGACTTTTAGGCCTTTGGATTGATTGTTAGTTGAACAATTGGAACGATTTCATACTTTGGACTATTATTGGATATTCGTACACAGATTACGAATTTTTCATATGAAATTATATTTGGATATTTGACATATTGGACATTCGACATATTGGATTTTGAGCGCATTTTACTGTCTTTCATCCCTTCATTCCGTTTTATTAGACATGTTTTGTTAGTGAATATGCATCGATATTTATTGAGCAGTCACTTCCCAATAGCAGAACTTGATGGGTACTGCCGTAAATGGGTCGGCCCAAAGACAAGGCCCACAGACGAGCAAAGGGCCCAGAGAATTGTGACCCACAGCTTGCTCCCGTGAAGGCCCAGGACCAAGCAGCATAACGATTAACCTGGGCGAGTTGACCTGGGACCAATAAGTTGAAAACGAGCAACGAGGGCCGCCTCGCAGCACCTCACATGCGGGAAGAACTTGCAAAAATCGCCCCAGGACAAGTCAGTGAATATCCCCAAAATATTGCCTACGATAGTGCAATCTCTCCCAAAACAACAACAGCGATCCAGCAAATATCTTCCAATGACAATTGCCGTAACCGCTACCTCCAGCATCGCCGCAAAGAAGGAAGGAATCTTTTGAGCTGGCCACAGTTGCCATAATGGGTACCCACGATCCCCATGACAGCTTGCCAAATCTACGCGAATAGCCATCAGCCAGCTTGGTACTTAAGTAGGGCTGAGCTGACTCAAGTGCTATAAATATCACCTCGCTCCCACGGGCAGGGAATATGTGTACTTATAAGCCTATAGAAGAACGACTCTCTCTACCCGATAAAGCCTCGAAGAAGTCTCTCATTGCCTTCACTGTCTCTCTTTCTCACGAGCCACTCCCTGTGAAGTGCGCCACTGTCTCCATGTCGCTCCCCGTCGAGCGCACTACCTTCTCCCAAAGCCATCCCTCAGCCGAACACATCCAAGCACTCAACCTTGGACCCGCGCATTATCCACGCACACATTCTTACATCCTCACATCTTTCTATCCGTTAGAGAAAAATTTCTGACTTGAGTGTCAGAGGATATATTGGAAATCAAGTTCCGTCAATTCTCTGACCTCTTATTTATTTAGCAGTGATGTGCAGAATCCAGACCATCAACAACGGAGACTAGACCCACTTCAATTCAACTCATTGAGAAAGACTAAGCAGCTCCCTAACCAATGTAGCAACCCAAATCTAGAGGACATATTAAAGGACATATTAAACCTAAATAATGATAATTAGCAAAATCCTCCCATTAACAAATTAATAAACCCAATTAACGATGGATGTAACCAATAAGTCAATATCACAACTAACCCAAAGATAAAAAATAATAATCAAACCACAAGACCCAAAATACACATCATCGGGTGGCTAGAATACAGACCATAACCAAACGTTAACACATATGTAAAGAGCTATGTCTATACCAGAATCAAAGTAACTAAACAACCATATAAGAAAATCAAAATCTAACTATATTATCCATGAGAACATTACAAACTCGTTATTCAATACAACTGCCACCAACCGAAATAAAATAGACCATCCTAAGACTACTGTTCGGAAACCAAATACAACATCATATATCTAATATTCTTAAATTCTTCATCCTCGAATCGTTTTCTCAATGATACCCTCAACCTGCAAGTGTCCAAACCCGCTAATTTGGAGGGGCTAGTGAAAAGCAAAAATAATAATGAGTCAAAAATTCAACAAGGCATATTGTTGCATAATCAAACGTACAATTTACATTAAAACATTTCAGAAGGAACAATGGATCGAAATCATATGCAATGCCATGAATTTTCAAAACAAATATGCACAACTTCCAAATTTCCTTTCTCGGTTCTAAATCAAAACATGCCATGCAAAATCATGTAATTCTTATGGAACAAGGGCCAATAGGGCCTTACCAACTAAGAAGCGGATAATCGAAATCTAGGTTATATTTGTTTCCATACAATTACGCTACTATTCAAGACTCATAGGTAAACCGTCATACATATAACCCTATAGACGAGGCTGAATACCGCATTCACCTGCAGATGATAGGTTTAAACATCGATTACCACTATAATATACTAAGGTATGGCATAATATTCCACAGTTAATTTTCTTACAGTAATCCGATGCATAAACAAACAAACTCTACACAATTACAATTAACCTTTGTATTTTTTCATCTAGAGAAAATATTCTTAATTTCTTTACAAATTATAGAGTTTTCCTTCAGATTCATCAATTTCATATCATACAGTGTATAAAATTAGTGCAGGAACTTAAAAAAGTGAATTTTAAAACACACAAAAGCTACATTTTGAAATTTACAAGTAGATGTTCTGTTACAACAAAAGTTTCAAATGCAAAACAATAAAATCTTGTCATATTAACATCTTCTTTCAAATACCAAGCATGCAAAGGCAAACATGATGAAATGTCAGGATGTACAAGGCATAAACTTGTGGATTTTAGACATGCTGAAACACAATGTACAAAAATCAAATCTGAAAGAGCATTATATCAAAAATTTAGAATATACGTGAAAGAAAAATGTAGGAATCAGCTGAATAATATAATGTACATTGGCTTAGACATGAATTTCATACAATGTTGAAAAAAATGAAAAGAATAATACATGCATGTGAAATATAAACAATCTAATTACGAAACATGACATGCATGAGTATTTAGAACAATAAATGCTGAATAGAGTAAAGAAAAATCAGCAGCAAAGAAAAGAAGGCATGGGATGCATTTACCTTAACTTGAATTTCACCAAAATCTTGCTTTGATTTACTTCAATTGACATTCTCTAGTATTCTCTCTTTCTCTCTCTTCTCCCAAAATCTGGCAAAAAATGACTAAAAATCTGTCGGACATGACTTACATAGTAGACTAGCGCACATACGCTTGTCAGGTGCCCATCAATCATGCATCGATTGAGAACACATAGGAAAATGCATTCGAGCTCTGGTCAGGCATCTATCAGGCACAACTTCTCTGCCCAGAACATGCATGTACACGTATCGGGAGCCAGTCAAACGTCCTTCACACGATGTGACCCAGTCCAAAATTGACTTTGACCTTAACTTTATTTATCTTAATTTAATTAATTATGATTAAAATTCAAAATTCAAAACTCGTTCTTTATATGAGCTTTAGACTCATGATTTGTCCTTGCAAGACTTTGGATGAGGGAGCTAAAAGACTTTTGTTATTTCTTTCATTATCTGGATATGTATTGGATTTCTTTGAGGATTATGTTAGAATTTTATTAAGTTGATTTTAGTTATAGTCCATATTGTTAAGGAATTCCCTCATTAGCATGAATATTTGTACAGGTTTTACATCATTATTGATGGATGCTTTGTAGATATTTTTTTCTTAAGGATAAGTTTGGTATAAACAAATCTTAAATTAATTTATTTGGCTGTTAAACATGGTACATATATCCGTTGTCGAGTGGCAACGCTATTATATCGTTCTGGTTATGGTTTTTATTTTTGTGGTGATTTGAGTTAATTAACTTTTGTTCTGTGAATAAAGAAAAGAAACATTCTATGCAAATTTACTCAATTATTTATTTAATTTCTTGCTTAAGTCGAGGTCAAGACAGAATGAATGCTCTAATATTTTTAACTCAAACAAAAATCGGTGCAACACTCATATATGAGTGCCCGAAGCAAACACATAAAAATCTAGTAAAATCAGAAAGGATAATATTATCTTAATGGCTTTATGAATTTGTTTTTACAAAAATCCTCACCTAATAAGCCCCTAGGATTGCTAATTCAAACTGAGAATATTAACCCAAAATTTAATTTGACCTTGTTTATTCTCTTAATTTTCAAAGTGGCAATCCGAATGACATATTAGGTAAAGGATTTACTCATGCTCCATTTGTTGTTGGGAAAAAACTTGTTGAAAGATATTTTCCTAATATTTTGGTGTTTGGCGAAAATATTTTCCACATTTTTTTGATATTTGATACGTATATGAAAATAAGTTAACAAAAATATTTTTATGGTCAACAAAAACTTAATCTTAAACTCCAAAAAATTACTTCTAGTTATAGAAATAGTAGAAAAAAATAGATGGCTAACTGCACTTCCATTTTAGTAAGTTACTATTTTTAGTAGATGTGAGAATGGGAAATTTTTTGAAACGCATCCACTGCTCGCTATTAAGCACCAATACCCATTAATAAAAGTTTTTTACTGGAAGATGATACCCTTGCCAACCCATGATCCCATGACTTGCCGTCAATCATGGATCGACGATGCCTCGGGATGCCACCATAGGTCACAATGACAGCACGTCGGCGATCAAAGATCACTAATTAGCCGTTGATCCCTTGAGCCACCACTGTTGATCTTCAATCATCGACATCCCTGATCTCATCTCCAATTACTGGTCAGTGATACCTGTGGCTGGTTCTGTCGTTTGCTGGTCCACATGCCTCGACCTTGCTTTGTCACCTCCTTAACCACCATTGCTGATCAATGGTCATTGATGTTCCCAACCTCGTTGCTAGTCACCAATCGGTGATGCCTTGAGTCACCCCATGGTCACCAGGCAAAATGCCACGACCCTAGTCTGCTAGTTATTGACGCCCCCAATCACAGCCGCCCCAATTCCTGCTGACTGTCATTGGCCGTTAACTCTCCGAACCACACCGTTAGTCACTAACAAGCAACATCCTTGCCTCCCACCGCCAAAAGAAAAATCACTACATCAAGGATCAATTAACAATGAATACAAAATATTTTCATGACTGTAAAATATCACCACCATCTAAAAATATTACCATCCTTAATAATTCCAAGCATCCATTATCCTTGATTGATTTGTCTAATAATCCAAATTTTTTATACAAGTCAAATGTCAAAAAATATTAAAAGAAGCTAATTTTATAAAAAAAAAATTATTTTCGTGTAAATATGGAAAACATTTTCTAGGAATATATTTTCCATAGAACATATTTTTCCTTTGGTAAATATTTTCCACAAACAAACAGAGCTTAAAATAAATTTATAAGCCATTGAAATAATAATAACCTTTTAAAATTACATGAATTTTTTGCATGAGCCTCACATTCATATATGAGTATTACACCTATTTTTGTGAGGGTAGAAAACAATAAAGCATTCAATTTTTCTAGTGTTTAGAGTTCAAACATATTGTTGTGTGGGTGTAAAATAATAAAGCATTAGATTTTTTGAGTGTTTTGAATTCAAGCTTCTCCATAATGGGGAGGTCTCACTCTCAAATCCATACCCACTCCCCCATAAATGCAATTAACTAAAAAAGCCTTCAAACCCCATAAATACTAGTTCACTAATTTAATCTTCGGTTTCCAAATTTTCATTTTTACTAAGAATCTACTATTCACAAGTATTTAATGAAATAAGTTGATTGTTTGTTCCAAATGGAATATGTCAATACTAATCTCAACTTCTCTATTTTTCCAAATTCTATTCAAAATTCTATTATCAACTTCACTTTCGTGTAAATTTATTCTATGTCGATTGTCAAGCCAAATTGACCAATTCTGAGTCATATATTAGGGGCAGAAGTGATGCCAAAAGGCTTTAAAATAAAAAATAATTAAAATAAAGCTCCATTTAGGATCTTTAACACCATGTGTCACCGAAATACAATAAATTTGGCAGCACTTTTGTGCATAGAATAAAAATGGGAACTGCACTATGGAAGTGACAAGTTATAGTCCTTTCATTTATTTCGGTTGCAGTCTAAAATGATAACTCAAAAAAAAATCTTTCCCTCTTTAATGATTAGACATTCATTCCGCTTAGAAAAAGCTTTGAAATATTTAAATATTGACGTACACTTTGTCTTGATTCAACCAAATAAAGGACTGTATCAACAAGATTTTCCTGTAGGATCCCTGTTTTTGTACATTTTCTAACCAAATTTCCATTGTTGACTAACGAACAGAAGGAGCTATCCTATACAACCCGTTTGTATAGATCATGAACAAAGGGCCCTACTTCCAATGAAATTCGACAGTGTAGGATTATGGTGTGTGAAACACTTTGGGTACTGTTATATCTCATTTATGTTCCCTTGAAGAATACCACTTCACTAATTAAGTTCAGCCCAGATGCTCGTTTGAATAGAGTCTGGGAAATCTAAAAGCCAACACTAATAGCTATTTATATCCAGAATCTTGTATTCTTCACACATATGGTGGTTTTCAAAGAGTTCTAGAAATGAGGGATTAATCCAAGAGGATGTCATGTTAGCTATTTGTTGTTGTATGTTTAAGAAAGTACGGAAATCTAGGATGTTCCCTAAAAAAATATTGTTGGCTTTAGCTTGCTGAATGGCTTTGGTCATGCTATCAGGTGGACGCAAGATTGTGATAACCATTATGATTCAGAAGATTCTTTATTCCTATGAGAACACGTCAAAGGTATAGGAAATGTCTCCAATCTTAAAAATCCCTTCATCTTTTTATTTCTTTCCACCAAACAGCAAAATTGGTTCCTCGAATCCTCCTCGTTTCCTATGTCAACGCACAAGAGCAAATACAAAGTGAACCTTCACATTGAGGTGTAGACTTTAGTATGGACTTCAACAAATTTCTAATACAAAATGCAAACCCAAAATTTCAATTCGTATGTTGCCAGGTGAAGACTTTGACTTCGGCACATTCTGATGTCACCAAAAATCCAATTATAGAAAAGGAACCCCCATAGTTATTATTTGGAAGTAGCCAAATTGATACTTTAGTCCAACAACAGAAACCTTGATTCCCTTACAGGATGCTCTGTAATCCTTAGTTCTTCGAGGATATAAAAGATAGAACTTTGTGTACCCATTTTAAAATGTCAACATTGATTTCGCAACAATCTAAAAAGCAATCAAATCACAGTCCAACGCCACCAAATAATCAACCTAATAACGTATTTTTTTCATGGGAATATAGGGAATAATTCCTTAATGAACCCCAAACCTAAAAATAGCAAACAGAAAATAGCATAGCAATACGCTTTGGGAAGGGGGGAAAAACTGAAACGAGCAAGGCATACGGATGACCTTAGAGGGAGAAGCGGCTATGACGGAAGGCTCGCTGGATTCTCCAAAGCGAATAGAGATTCGATGGAGGCATTGATTGCCCGAGTCCCAAAAGTAGAGGCGAGAAGCGCCGTCCCAAGCCAACAAATTCCTTGTCATTCTTCCGCAGGTGGCTGATTCTACTTCGCCGGAAGATTGCTCCTCCGCATAATGCGCAAACACGGGGTGGTTCTGAAGCGGAATCCATTCTACCTCGTCTGTAGAAGGAGTTGGAGGGGTTAGGGATTTCCGTTCCTCTTTCTGTTCGCCGGGTTCGGGCAAATCGAAAGTGAACCTCATTTCGCAGTTCTCAGCAGAGCAGTTATCCCCCTCCCCCCCTCTCTCTCTCTCTCTTCTACCCTGAGATTCAACTGATGCTTGCTTCCGAGTTCTGTGAAGGAATGCCTCAAGAAGACAGCTCTGGGCGGGCAAAGTAAAGAGGACTCCCGAACTGAAGCCTGTAGGTGCAATCATTCGACGACGACGTTGCGATCCCTCTCCAAGCCTGTAGGTGCTATCATACGACGACGTTTCGATTCCTTCTCCTAACGGAAAGGGGAGCACAAGAGTTTTGAAAAAAAATTGGCAATTAAGGGATCATGGCGTTGGAGCCCCTTCCACTGTGCCATTAATCATCAAATCTAAAAATTAAAGCTAAAATTTAATTTTGTAAAATATTTTTTTAATATGATAATAGGTATTTATTT
>JAODPA010071514.1:0-30820 GCA_025585075.1 Nepenthes mirabilis
CCACAGACACCACAATTAATCAGCTCACCGGCAAGGTATCACCTCAAACAAGAAGAGCAAGGAGCCACCAAAAAGAACCACATTCAGCTGCTCATCTTTCAGCCGACGAGACCCAAACCATAAGCCCACTGGCACCCCCTACCCAATCAACAAATTGGAAACACAGCCAATCAGAGCAGCATCCGGGTACATTCGGCAGCATCACTACTACGAGAAGAGGCAACAGCCCACCGGGAACCCAATCGCAGATGCCACTATTGCAAACAGGTATTTCACCCCATAAGGCAGCGACCACAGAGACAACAACCAGCAGGAGCTCGACTCAACAGCCAGCCACTGCAGCCAAGAAAACACTATCGGATCACAAAACCTCAGCCAGAAAGCTCCACCCAGAGCAGCATGGGCACCCCAAACCCAACCAACAATGGTGAATCACATTGGTAGAGGAAAGCCAATCCAACAGCCCAAGACTCTAGGCACAGGAAGCCGAACAGAGAGCGAGACCCACCAGAACGCCAACGGAATCAACTCCCGGAGCCAAAGAACAGAAAGTTCATAGGAATCCAACTGGTCCACGGCCGGTACATTCAGGCTTCGATCAAGCATCACCCAACCAGCCACGAACTCTTCAACCTAGGAGGAGTCTTCGCCTCCCACAGAAGGCGAGAAAAGATGGTCAAAAACGCAGGCAATCAAAATCGCAGGCAACACCTAATTCTTCGAGGTCGCCGAGGCCGACAGCACCAGCACATAGAAGTCGGGTGACGGGGGGGCCGGGGAAGCAACCGGGAGGCCGGCGAGGCAGGCACCGGAGCCGCCCGGCACAAAATCTTCATATATGGCTAAGGTTCCATGCTTAATAACATGCATCGGATCATGGACATACTTTCATAACATCGATACATGGAAAACGTCGTGCACATCCACCAAACTCAGTGGCAATGCTAGACGATAGGCCACCTCCCCAACTTTCTCCAAAATCTCAAAGGGTCCAATATACCTCGGCTTCAATTTTCCCTTAATACCAAATCTAGATGTCTCCTTTGAGGGTAATACCTTGAGGAAAACAAAATCATCAACTTCAAATCTGGGCTCTGATCTCCTTCGATTAACACAACTTTTCTATTGACTCTGGGTCATCTTCAACTTCTTGTGAATCAATAGAATCTTCTCCGATGTCTCCCGAATAACATCAGGCCCCAAAAGTCATCCATCTCCTATCTCTTGCCAATGGATTGGAGATCGACATTTCCTATCATACAAATTTTTGAACAGATCTATACCGATACTTGCCTGAAAACTATTATTATAAGCAAACTCCACTAAAGCCAAGTGATAACGCCAATTCCCCTTTAACTCCATCAGCGATGCTCCAAGCATATCCTCTAAAATCTGGATGGTTCGCTTAGACTGGGCATCTTTCTAAGGATGATAGGCTGTGTAGAACTTCAAATTCGTCCCTAATTCTCAATGCGGACACTGCTAAAATTTAGAGAAGAAACATGGATCACAATCGGACACAATAGATGGAAACACCGAATGAAGTCTAACAATCTCATTAATATACAACTATGCCAACCGATCACGAGAATATGTCATCCGAATGGCTAAGAAATGAGCCAATTTCATTAGCCGATCCACAATGACCCAAATTGTATCGTGACTCTTTGCAGTCCTTGGAAAACCCATGACAAATTCCATCGTAATATCTTCTCATTTTCAGCTCGAAATGGGTAGTGGCTGCAACAAACCCAATAGTTCCCTCCTTTCAGCCTTCAGTTGCTGGTAGATAAGACATCTACCCACAAAAGTTATAATTTCTCTTCTCATATTCCTCCACTAGAATATCTTCTTTAAGTCCTAGTAATCTTATTAATTCCAGGGTGAATAGTATACCTGGTTCAATGTACCTCCTTTATAATCTCTTCTTTTAGCTCCTTGTCATCAGGCACACGCATTAGATCCTTAAATCTTAAGACCCCATTGGCACAAACATTAAAATCAACCCGAAAGTCTCGATTAAGATTACCAACAATCTCCATAAAAATAGATCATTCACTTGCCCTTCTTTAATCTTTTGGAGATTCTCTAGTTGCACTTGCAAAAATGACAACATCATTCTGTTCCCTTTAACATACCGCTGAATATTACAATACTTCAAGCAATCCAATATCTCTATCTCCTTAATCTGCAACCTCGCCACAAAACTAATTTGGCCACTAAGAGCATCCACTACTACATTAGCTCTTCTTATTAGTACTAAATCTTACAATCATAATCTTTTAGAAATTTCATCCATCTCTGCTACCTCATATTCAGATCCTTCTACAAAAACAAATACTTGAAACTCTTATGATCAAAATACACTAAGAATTTCTCATCATACAGATAGTGTCTCTAAATCGTCAACGCAAATACCACGACGACTAGCTCTAAATCATGGGTCGGGTCATTCTTTTTATGAATTTTCAATAGTTGAGACCCATAAGCAATAACTTTCCCATTCTGCATCAAAACACATCCTAGTCCAATCTTAGAGGCATCACAATATACTTCAAAACCACCAGAACTATTAGGAATAGTCAGATAGGCACAGAGGTTAATCAATCCTTCAATTCCTAAAAACTCTTCTCATGCTCCTCCATCCATTCAAATTTTACTTCCTTCCTCGTCAACTGGGTGAGTGGAATAGCAATACAGGAAAAGTTCTCCACAATGTTATAATAATACCCAACCATTCCCAAGAAACTACAAACTTCCATCACCGTCATCGGTCGAATCTAATTAATCATAGCTTCAATCTTCCTCGAGTCTGCCGAAACACCTCCATTGGAAATGACATGGCCCAAAAATACCACTTCTTGAAGGGAAAACTCACACTTCCTTAATTTTGCAAACAACTTAAGCTTTCAAAGAGTTTGGAGTATGGTTCTAAAATGCATCTCGTACTCTTTATAACTCTTTAAATAAATTAAAATATCATCAATAAAAATCACTAAAAATCTATCCAGATAGGACCAAAAAACTCAATTCATCAAATCCATAAAAGAAGTAGGAGCATTCGTCAAACCAAACAGCATAATAAGGAATTCATAGTGGCCATACCTCATCTGAAATACCTTTTTACCACATCCTCCTGCTTAATCCACAACTGATGGTACCCTGATCGAAGATCAATCTTTGAGAATACACAGGTTCCTTGCAACTGATCAAAGAGATCATTTATCCACGACAATGGGTACTTATTCTTGATCATGATTTTATTCAACTCACGATAATTCACACATAGTCACAAAGTCTCATCTTTCTTCTTCACAAACAAGCACAGTGCGCCCCATGGTGACACACTAGGTTTGATAAAACCCTTATTCAACAAGTCTTGCTATTGCTACTTCAACTCCTTTAACTCAGCAGGAGCCATACATTTGGGTGTCTTCGAGATCGGTGCTGATCCTGACACAAGATCAATTTCAAATTCTAACTCCTGATGTGGCGGCAAGCCAGGCAATTCTTTTGGGAATAATCTTCAAACTCACACACCACCGAAATTTTCTTAGCTAACACATCATGGCTCTCAACTACACTGGCATACGCCAAATAGGCTTCACAACCTCTCTCCATCAAATGCGGAGCATGTAGAATCAAAATAAAATAGGACTCTTCCATTCACCAAATCCCTTGAATGTGAAAGGACTCACATCCCAAAATCACAAAGTCCACTTTCTTATGGAAACAATCAATATTAGTATGATACTTCGACAACCAATCCATATCCAAAATCACGTTAAAATCACATATCTCTAACAAAATCAAATCTGCTATCAAAGACAATTCATTCACCTCAACATTACACCCCGGATACAAAATATACATATTAACAGATGATCCCGTAGGCGTCGAGACAATCAAAGAATAATCAAGAATTATAGGAGATGATGCAAGATGACAAGCAAATCAAGGTGAAACAAAAGAATGGGTGGATTCAAAATCAAAGAGCATAGCACCAGAGGGGCCACAAATAGAAAGAATACCTTCCACCACACTATCTAATGCCTTCGCCTCCTTAGTAGACATCACAAACGCCTTCTCCTGAATAGTGGGTTTAGACGCAAGAGCCTTCTTTGAATGGGACAATCTTTAATCTTGTGCCCCGATTGACTACAATTGAAACACACCCCTATCAACTTGAAATCCATGCAGCATCCCACAGTGAGGACAAGGATTAGCTAAAGCCTAAGAGGTCTGTACAGACTGACTACCTTCTTCTCTAGATCAGACTGTCTCACCCTCTTCGGTGGTCTTCCGGAACTTACACTAGCACTCGGACCACCTCGACCGGACATCCTCTTCTTAAAGAACTCTTCATTCTTTAGCTTTTTCTTGTGGATCACGATTCTGTCCAATACTTTACCATAAGTCAACAATTTTAACACTACCAACTGCTTCCAAATATCATCTCTTAAGAACTACAAAAACTTCCTCGCCTTCCTTTCTTCATCCTCCATCATGTACATAGTATACCGAGAAAACATTGTAAATTTTACATCATATTCAGCTACCAACCAGTTTCCTTGTCTCAACAAAATAAATTCTTCTTCTTTCTGCTCATGGAGACTAGAAGGGAAATACATTTCCATAAATGCCATTTCAAACATAGCCCAAGTGATCTCATTCTCGTGCTCTCCCAATGCCCTCTTCTTAATAGCCCACCAATAAGCAGCTTCACCCTCCAAATGATATGTGGCAAACAACACCTTCTCCTCTTTTGGATACCAAATGACCGTGAATACCTTCTTGAGCCATTGGAACCATGTATCTACCTTTACTAGATCTGGTTCGCTCATAAATTTTGGAACTCGCTCATTGATAAATCGGTCGTAAGCAGATGAGCCATGATATGCTGGAGCTTGGACCAGATCCAAAACTGGAACTAGAGCTAAATTTCATTGTCCTATAGTCTCCATAATATCTGCCATCCTTCCAAGAAAATTTAAATATCCCACTTCATAATCCTGTGGTTGTCCGCCACCACATGTAGTTCTTCATCTAGGCACCATTGCTAATACCCTTTCTAAAATAAGAACAATGCATATTATTCCACAACTTGGACACTATAATCTATGTGGTCAGACATAACTACTGATGCCACATACTGCATTTTTCCTAATCGAAAAAGGGTAGAGTTCTGGCTGTAAAATAGCCGTCAAACTAATACAAACCTATACAATATCCCTGTATAAAAAATATATATATCCACAAGTGACAACACAGGATCCAAAAAGCCACAAAACAATTCGTGGCACCAATGCCATAACTCCGATTACAACATCGGCTTAGATAAGATGCCACTAGGTAGCTAAAAAAATTATAAAAACTTACAGAAGTATATACATCCATCAAAATACAGCGAAAACTAAACTTCCTGTACATCATTAACATACACATACACTAATACATATCCATCAAAAATGATATACAAAAGCACTCCATAAGGTACAAAACCACACAACTAAGTCCACAAAGTAATTCTCCAAATCTGCAGCCTAATCGACTTCTAATCCTCACTCTACCCTATTAGGTATAAGCTTGTACTCATTTGAAGGGAAGAAATAATAATTGTGAGCCAAATGCTCAATAAGGTACAATATAATCAAGGATAGTAAGCAATATACTCAAAATAAAGTAGAGGAAGGATATAAGAGTATAATATAAATGCATAAACATGAAGTATGAACAAATGCACTTTCTGGAACATATTTATCTTTCCCATTTTACTTATCCTTCATTTAGGTTCTAAAACATGTATAAACTTCTTTATCTTTACAAACTAGGGTCAGTAGGCCTTACTAACTAATAAAATAGCCAAACGAGAAATGGAATGTGTATGCATCAACACATTCTAAGGTGCTACCTACAATACCTCAAACTTTAACATCCTGTGGCAGACGATATATCTTTCACCCGATATATAGGGCCAAATAACAAATATGCCACCATAGCATCTCCAGTGGCCATGGAGCATTCATCGGTCTACCACTGTAATATTTTAAGACATACCAGAAAATACTACCATCTGAAATAAAAATCCTTAGTCCAGATTCATAATTACTTCTTCTTAAGAAGGTTCCACTGTAAACATATACAAAGTTTTCACTCTCTAGAGAATGAATCATCAAACATAACAAATTGTGAAGTTTCCTTCAAATACTTTGCATAACTTTCATAATTCTTTAGTACGGATACAGATAACTTTCATAATTACATGCACAAATTAATATAAAGCTTAGAACATATAAGAAATTCTTATCAAAATGAGCCGAATATAATTTTGGAGTTTTTAGACAACAAATTCCTTCACAAATACATCCAACATAACTTTTGAAGCATATACAAAATAACATATATACGGTAAATGTGAATAAGCACCACTATTCACGTTCGAGAATATTTCCGAAACACGTAAAATAACATATACAAAATATATGTGAATAATGCCGAATAATCAAAGTTTCTAAGGCCAAATCATGTATAAATCTCAATTAAATTGATTAAACATGAAGGGGCGTGGGTCAGGGTTTTCATGTGTGAAATACTTCACAAATCTTAAAAATCAAATATGAAATCGATTTATATGCATGTTCAAGACATAAGTTTCATAAAATATAAACTTAAATGGGTATCAAAATGAGAATACCCAAAAAATGAAACAAAAAGTGGAAAGAGGGAAATAAAAATTTATTGGTGCACTTACCTCGACCCGATCTACCACTTCTCTAACTACCTCTAAGTCGGAATCGGACTTGGAAACCTCAATCTCTTCCTTCTCTTTCTTCTCCTTCGTATTCTCTCTCTCTCCTCTCTCATTGGAAGCTAGAAAATGACAAATGAAGAAGGCCATCACGCATATATATCGTGGGCTGGCACTCAAGTGCTTGTCCGGCGTGCACTAGGTGCACCGCATCTGGTTCCAGTGCCTGCCGTGAGCGCTCGAGCACCCAGTAGGCATGGGTGCATTGGATTGGGCACCCAAGGTGGCCAATTATGATATTATGAAAATCGAAACCTCACAACTGATCTTAACTTAATTCTAGTTATCCGAATTACATTAACATATGCCTTCATCTACTTATTCAATCTAACTCTTCCTAACCTAAGCTTCCGCACAAGATCCAAATCAAGTTTAGGGCATCTCCTTATCTGATACCACCTGTAATGGACCCAAACTGATATGGCCAATGGCCACCTGAACATGATGTTCGTCAAACCTAAATACAAATTATTTAAAAGTCATCCATAAAAAAAATCCACCAAGCAAACATACAGAGGATCAGAATATTGCTACAATAAATTCGTAGCTCCAACGTCATATTTTCAAATACAATGTCGGAACAAAGAGATGCCACTAGGTACCGAAAACAAACCATAATAACCTGCAAAAGCATATAAGGTCATTGATACATAGTAGAAACTAAACTCATCATAGTATCATCAAAATAATCAAAATACATCAAAATGTCCTTCCTACATAAACACAAATCCACAAAATATCCTCCAAGCCTAGTAATCTTCGACCTCTAATCCTCTTCATTAGGCATCAGCTTGTGCTCATCTGAAGATAAGAAAAATAGTAATGGAGTAAGCCAAATGTCTTACTTACCAAAAAAAAAAAAAGGAGTAAGCCAAATGCTCGATCTTATGCGAGGCCCAGGGGAATTCTGTGAGGTTTTGATTTCCAAAATACAGTAATTAGAAGGTAATTGAATTATTAATGGGAAAAAATTAGGTTTAAAAAATGTGAAAAATTAATATTGGAAGCAAAATAGGGTGAATGGGCTCGGCACCTAACTGGCGCCCGAGGCATAAGCTACATTTAGCAGACTGGGTCTGCCCGAGTAGAGCCCGTGGTGCCACGTGGATGTGAAAAATAGAATGGCGTACTCAATGCTCGCCCGATCAGTGCTCAAGCGTGGCCTTTTGGATATCTTGGTGCTCAATAAGTACTCGAGGGCCAGTCGCAGTATTTAAAGCGAGCGAGGGTTTTTCCTTCTCATTTTTTGGCCCTTTCTAATTTTTAGAAGAGAGAGAGAGGACAAAGACTAGAGAGAGAAGGAGAAGATGGATGCCCGCTAGTCCGAATCCGTCCGAGAGCTAGTTAAAAGGTGATAGATCGGGACGAGGCAAATGCACTTATACTCTCCTCTTTCATTTTTTTAAATTTTTTTTCTATTTTCTTTGGGTATCCTCATTTCAATACTCGATTAGATTTATATTTTGTAGTTTCCAAGACCCAAGCATGCATATTGGTGAAGCTCATGCCCAAAATCTTTGATTTTGATTGGTTTCAGACAAGGAAACCCTAACCCCACGCCCGAATGATTTACCCACAAAACTTTGGGGTTTGTTCCTTAATTTAAGACTAGAATATGATTACCTATGACTTAAGCATGTCAATTTATCGATTGGTTATCTAAATTTGTGGTTTTATGTGGAATTTCATTTGAGGAGACCCAAACTTGAGCCGGGACCCCATTAACGGATTGAATTGGGTTTTGATGCATCGATTGATTTTGGATAATAATTACCCATGCCTTGAATTTGATGGTGTACCCATTGGCTATCCAGAATTTTGAGGTTTAATCGATATGTGTATTCGAACACCGTTAACATGCACTGTTCATGTGAGTATTTTCATCTAAAGACATTGAACAATGTTTGCATAATCTTTCCCATGCTCAAATGTTAATTAAGTGATGTGTATATTTATATAAGTTCAATTAAATAATCTAGAAGCTTCGGCATGCTTAAGTGTAAAGAAAATTCGTATCCGAAAGCCTTTAAAGTCAATTCTACACTTGGATGTCAAGAATTCTAAATCTTCCTTATGCATATGATATTTGCATATGTAAGCAAAGTCAAAAAAAGACTTACATTCACAAGCAAAATAACAAGCAAATGAATAATTGGAGAAAAATTCCACATTTGGGAATATGATGGATTGTTATCCCATATGGAGACATTTGTAAATATGTTTGGTAAATCCTCCCTCAAAAAAACAAAAAATCATGAAAGTAGGACCACAAATTAATGTTATGAAGGGTAACATCTCTAGGCATACCACTAGTATGACGGTGGAGACTCAAGGATTTGTCCTGGTCACGTATTATAGTAGGTGATACTTTTGACATGCCTTAGAACGTTTCAGTGGTAATTGAAGATAAAAGAACCAAGAACCAAGAATCTAGAACATTGTGTCCTCGGGATGTAAAATAATGGAAATAAGAACTAAAGCCTTTAATTATGTGGATTGAATACAATCTATCATCAATTATTTGCTCCCTTGGCTAGTAAGGTCTATTAGCCCGGGTCCGCAAAAATGAATAATTAAGTTTTAATCTAGGTCCTAAAGAAAATAAAAATAAAAATAAAGTAAATTGCACCTCAAGCATGACTAATCAAGTTTCATATATACATCTCTTTCATGTTCATATATCTTCCTTCTATTTAATTTCAAGTAAATTGCATCCTCTTGATCCATGCTGCCCATGGTTTTTTTGCCTGAATCACCCGTAGCTGTCGATGGTGGATTGGGGCGGTTTTCCAATTGCAGGAATGAAATGGCAGCTGCTGATGTAAATTAGCATGGAATGTCCTCTGCTTTTCATGGAATGTAATTGGTTGGAATATCTCCTTCGTATGCAGGACTGTACAGAATGGTGCAGTTCCTCTAATCTGGTGCTGGGTCCCTAGTTGGACGCAGCTCTTGGAGTCTTTGATTACTGTTCTGCTCTGCGGTGCAGCAGTGGACAGTTCTCTTTTTCACCTGCCGATCTTGGTTTATTTTGATCTTCAGTTGGTCCTGCTGCTAATGTAATTGTGCTGCAATTTTTGGAAATGCAGATCAGCTAATTCAGATCTGCTGGTTGCTGGCTTCATCATTTCCATTTGATGATGATGCATCTGCTGGCCTTGTTCGAAGGGATACGGCTGCCGTTACTCTCGGATCTGAATGTGCTAAATAGCCGTGGAGGTTGGCTGCTGGCTATACCCTGTTGCTGGTGTTTTGGACTTTGCCTGGGATTGGCAGTTTATTTTTGTCTAGGAATTGCTTTTGAGTGATTCACTTGTGTTGTATGAATACCAGCAATTTTGTCTTTTAGTTGGTTTCATCGGTTGTATCAAAGTGCTCGGGGCATGCCCTAGCTTTTTTGGTTTATCCCCAAGTCGGAAAAATACTTGGCGATAAATCCTTACTTGTAAATTTTTTCTCCCATAAATCCAAATCACTTACTTACCAAAAAAAAATTAATTTCGTTATTATTGTTTAATGTCTTGTTATGATGTACTTGTTGGGCTATTAACTTGCTCTTGCTTCTTCTTCCTTCTAGATGAGAGTCACAAGTTGACACTCGATTAATTAGAGTAAGGAAAGGGATTTACTTAAGGAGATTTGCTGGACTTTAGAAGCTTAGAGTTTTGGATATGTCTAATGTATCGAAATATAAATAGTCAAGTTAGATTAATGTTGTGTATTAAATTGTGACATGTTGTTATTTTTATGAATCATTGTTATACGTCTACAGGTTATTTATGGATCTAGTTCTGCTTCCGCAGATTTAATTTTGGATTTATTTAGGTCTAGATGACATCTTTAGTTAGATCCAACGTAGTAGTTAAAGAGTACTATATTTGAGTCATGGATGATATGGTATTTGTTGGTCCTCTATATGTATTGTGGTTAAAAGATTTGAAGTTTGGATATTTATATGCTTTATGCAGGTTTGTTTATACAAGTTATATGTGTGATTTTGGTCCATTTTCAGAGAAAACTATACCCGATTTTCTGTAAAAATTTTATATTATTTAAATTATATGTATTAGTTTTATGTGATTATTAACGGAAGTTATTATGAGAAAAAATAACCCTTTCCGTTATAGTTGGTATCAGAGAAAAGAGATTCCTTAGGTTGATTAGAATCTTTTGCAAAAGCTTAAGTTAAAGAAAGATTGATTAATTAAGTAGATGAAGGTGTAGGATGATTAGATTAGATTAGAAAGCTCTAGTTATTCTAGTTTAATGACTTAGGTTAGAACTAAATCATGATCAATAACTAAAAATAATTGTCTGGTTGTGGGATTCTACTTAGTGTCTTTATTAAGTTACGGTGTCCTATTGAGTTAGGGACAAATCAGAATTTGTTAGTTATGTCGGACCACCTAGACAAAGGTTGACGCGTGGAGATGGTGAACCACGTCATGGAGGAGCTAGGTATAAAAAAATTAGAGTTGTGGTGTCCACAAGCCATGATGCAGATATGTGTAAATCATTAAGAAAATGAGACCACCTGTGAGGCCCTGAAACCAAAAACATGATAATTGGGAGTAATTAAAATGATGACAATCATTAAGAGGCCAAGCATGCATTGAAAAATGATGGTTGAAAGTGAAAAATTACAAAAATACCCGTCAAACTGAGATAAGGTCACCTGATCAAGGATTGTCTACTACCTCTGAGTTTAGAAGGAAGGAAGCCTACTATCTCGGCAACGGCTTTCGCGGTGACTGTTCAAGACCCAGAGGCATCTCCGAATGTCGTGGAAGGTACTCTTTCTATTTGTGGAGTTTCTGCATCTATATTGTTTGACTCGGGATCTATTCATTCCTTTGTTTCTTTGCAATTTGCATGCTGCATTGTATCTGTCCCGTGTATTCTGGATTGTAAATTATCTGTGTACTCCCACTGGGTTCCCTGTGATTACAAATATTATGTATCCGGAATGTATAGTTGAGGTGAATGGGAAATGTTTGGTTGTGGACTTGGTGTTGTTGAACATGGGTAATTTTGATGTGATTTTAGGAATGGACTGGCTAGCCAAATATCATGCCAGTATTAACTGTTTTCTGAAGAGGGTTTGTTTTACTATTCCTAGAATGGAACCCTTTTTCTTTTAGGGCATTAAGAAAAAGGGGGTGCCTGTATTGATCTCTGCTTTACATGCCAAGCATTTGATAAAAAGTGGATGTAAAGCTTACTTGGCATATGTCTGCACTACTGGGAGTCATAGTGTGCCGGCTAAGGATATCCTAATTTTCTATGATTTTAAAAATGTATTTCCAGATGAGTTACCTGGATTACCTCCACACCAGGAAATTGATTTTGAAATTACTATTGTTCCTGATGTTAGTCCAATTTCTAAGGCCCCTTATTGTATGGCTCCGGCTGAATTGAAAGAGTTGAATTTGCAGTTACAGGAGCTTTTAGACAAGGGCTTTATCAAACCGAGTGTATCTCCTTGGGGTGCACCGGTATTGTTCATGAGGAAGAAAGATGGGTCTTTGTAGTTGTGTATTGATTATCGTGAGTTGAATAGAATCACGATTAAAAATAAAGACTGTCAACCGCATATTGATGATTTATTTGATTAGTTACAAGGATCACGGGTGTTCTCAAAGATCGATTTGAGGTCCGGTTACCATCAATTGAGGATTAAGCCGGAAGATGTGGCTAAGACTGCTTTTCGGACACGTTATGGCCATTATGAGTTCCTTGTTATGCCTTTTGTCCTTACGAATTCCCCAACTACTTTTATTGATCTGATGAATAGGGTGTTTAGGCCGTATTTGGATAAATTTGTGGTGGTGTTCATTGATGATATCTTAATTTATTCAAAGGATTATGAGGAACACAAAATTCATTTGAGGAGAGTACTTCAAGTGCTCCACGAGAAAAAATTGTATGCCAAGTTGAGTAAATGTGAATTCTGGCTTGAGAGAGTGATATTTTTTGGGGTATGTGATTTCTGATGGTAGTATTTCTGTGGATCATAGAAAAGTAGAGGCTGTTACAAACTAGAACAGTTCGACTTCTGTGACTAAAGTTAGGAGCTTTCTAGGCATGGCGGGATATTATAGGCATTTTGTAGAGAAGTTCTCGCAGATTGCTATAGCTTTGACTTAGCTGCTGAAGAAGGAAGCTAAGTTTGTGTAGAGTGAGATGTGTGATCTGAGCTTCCAGGAGCTAAATGATCGCTTGACTACCGCTCCAGTGTTGATTATTCCAAAGGGTTCAGGAGGCTTTGAGGTGTACTGCGACACTTCTAAGGCAGGTCTAGGATGTGTATTGATACAGCACGGTAAAGTTGTAGCTTATGGATCTAGGCAACTGAAAGTGGATGAGAAGAACTACCCTACTCATGATCTGGAGCTTGCTGCCGTTGTTTTTACTCTAAAGATTTGGAGACATTATTTATATGGTGAAAGGTTCCATGTGTATTATGATCATAAAAGTTTGAAGTACCTATTTTTACAAAAGGAACTTAACATGAGGCAAATGAGATAGCTTGATTTATTGAAGGATTATGACTGTGAGATACAGTATAAGACAGGGAAGGCCAACGTAGTTGGGGATGTATTGAGTCACCGATCGGGGTATGTGGTGCACTTACAGATCAAGCAGATGAAAATGCTGGATTACCTGAAACAATGTGATATCCTACGTTATGCTAAAGGTGATAGAATGTTCCTCTCGTATCTTTAGATCCAATCGGAAGTAGTCCGTGAAATTAAAGAGAAGCAGGTGAATGATTCGTTCCTTATGGATATTGTAAGTGATCTGAGTAAGGAATCTCGAGCTGATTCTAACGTCCGGACTGATGGAGTGTTGAGGTTTAGAGACCGATTATGTGTACTGGATGATAGAGAATTGAAGGAGAAGATTTTGAAGAAGGCTCACCGGTCCCGGTATACGATTCTCCCTGAGACGAATAAAATCTATCAGGATCTAAAGAAAACCTTTTGGTGGAGGAATATGAAGAGAGATATCATGGCTTATGTGGAGAAATGCCTGGTATGTCAGCAATTGAAATCTGAGAGGAGGAAACCTTCTGAATTATTAAAGCCTATGCCGATCCCAAGCTAGAAATGGAAAGACATTGCTATGGACTTTGTATCAGGTTTACCGAGGACTTCTAGGAATCATGACGCTGTTTGGATTATAGTTGATCGGCTGACAAAATCAGCCTACTTTTTGGCGATCAGGACAACCTATTCGCGTGATAGGTTGGCTCAGTTGCATGTGAATCAGATCGTGAGGCTTCATGGAGTTCCTGCCTCCATTGTGTCTGATAGAAATCTACGTTTTGTCTCAAGGTTTTGGGGGAGCTTGCATAAGGAGTTAGGGACAGAGTTAAAATTCAGTACTGCGTATCAACCCCAAACTGATAGCCAATCTGAGCATACGATTCAGATTCTTGAGGATATGTTAAGGGCCTTTGTTTTAGAGATGAAGGGAACTTGGGACACTTATTTGGTACTAGCTGAATTTGCTTATAATAACAGCTATCAGGTTAGCATCAGCATGGCACCCTTTGAGGCGTTGTATGGGAGAAAATATAGATCGCCAATTCACTGGGAGGAGACTGGAGATAAAAGGATTTTGGGCCCAAAAATTGTGAAAGAAATAGCATAAAAGATTAAACTGATCCATGATAACTTGAAGATTGCTCAAAGCCAAAAGAAAAGCTATGCGGATAGGAGGAGGATAGAATTGAGTTTTGAAGTAGAAGATCTTGTATTTCTTAAGGTCTCACCGTCCAAGGGCACGTTCCAGTTTGGAGTCAAGGGAAAATTGAAGTCGCGGTTCATTGGTCCTCTTGAGATTCTAGAAAGGATCGGGGAGGTAGCCTATAGGTTGGTGTTACCACCTAGTCTTACGGGTGTACACTATGTATTTCATGTATCGATGTTTCGGAAGTACGTCCACGATCCTACACATGTGATTGACTACGGATCCTTGGCTATCGATAAGGATTTGTCCTACATTGATGAACCACTGCAGATTTTGGATCGAAAGGGTCAGAAGTTGCATACGAAGACCATTTTCTTGGTGAAGAGACTATGGAAGAATCACTCACCAGAGGAGGCCACGTGGGAGCGCGAAGAAGAAATCCGAAGCAAATAACCGCACTTGTTTTCTTAAATTATGTAGTTTATTTTAATTTCGAAGATGAAATTTCTTTAAGTGGGGGAGAGTGTGAGGCTTTGGAACCAAAAACATGATAATTTGAAGTAATTAAAATGACGATAATCATTAAGAAGCCAAGCATGCATTGAAAAATGATAGTTGAAAGTAAAAAGTTGGAAAAATGCCCGAGTTCAACAAGCAGCTGAATGGCGCCTTTCGTGCACGCAAGGCGTGGCAACGAGCGCAAAAATCTAGTGGCTACCTGCTCGCCGCGCACCAGGAGCGCTCGAGCTAGCCCCTGGCGGAAACCCCGCACTCGCCGCGCGCTCGACACGCGCTTGCACAGCCCCGACTTTTGCCCGCATTCTAACTTCATTTTTGTTATAAATAGAAGGGGAAAAGGAAAGTGGGAGAGAGAGGAGAGGCACAAACGAAAAAGAGGAAGAAAAGAAGAGGAGAAAAGGGAAATCACTCGTTTCAATCCACTCCGGGTAAAAATAACGGTAGATCAAGTTAAGGCAAGTGCACTTCAAACGTTGTTTTTCATTTTTACCATTTCCTCTTTCTTTAAAGTTGATGAAAATGCTCTAAAATGTTATTGTTGCATGTTTAAAGTAAATGAAGCATGTTTTCCTCGATTGTTCTGCTAGATTTTGTATTTACCCATATTTATTGTAAGATTTGGCTTCGATTTCATGAACAAGCATGTAAATAGTGTTCGATTTGGTCCTGAAAGCTTGTGATGAAACCCTAACTCAAAAATATTGGGGATTGTTGGTTAAATTGCATGATTTAGTATATGTGTATGGATTTATGGTATTAATTTCATGAATAAACACATGTTTAGTGATCGATTTGAGTCCAAAAGTTTTTACGAAGCCCTAGGTACGAAAATGATGGGGTTTTAATGATTTTTAACCGTAGCTCCTGTTATATAAAAGTTAACTAGCACTGAAATGAGGCTCCCGGTATAATTTGTTTTTGAAAATTTATATGGACTTATACTGATAAATTTCCATGCACTTCTGAAGTAAAACTAAAGGAGTTTTTAGACCGTTACTGTATGTTCTGAACATTCTGGAGTTAATTGAAGGGTAGTTATGAAACTCTAATTACGGAAGAAGGTTTTCAATTAAGAAGTTATTTCTGATATTGTTATTTAGGACCCAGGACTGATTACAATCAGGTTAGGTTCTCCGACGTGCCTTAGAACGGTGGTGGACAAGGATAACTCTGTTCATAGAGTTATATATGGTCCGCCCTTCCTCGAGGCATTATGGTCAGGAGAAAAGTTTTGTTTCTGGCCTACCTTCGGAAGGCACACCTTTACTGTTCCCATGAGACGGGATCTTCTCTTTCTGTTTATACCCTTGGATTGTGAGGAGATGTATACAATCTATATTCAATCATTCGCCTGCTCAGCTAGTAAGGTATACTGGCAGGGTCTATTACCTCTCTATTCTGTCACCGTTCTGTTATGTTACTGCTCTGTTTTGTACCACCGTTACTGTACTGATTTCTGTTCTGTACCGATCACTATTCTGTTCTGATATAAAAGAGAAGTTTCTGACCTTATTTTCTGATTCTGTTTTCTGAATTATACTAATTATTGATTTTTGATTTTTGAGTTTAATATCGTCAAATTATGCTTTCTCTGTTTTCTAGGTTATATTCTGTTTAACCGCTCTGTTTTCACATAGATTCACGACTGTTTTACATCACTGCTTTACTACATATCTACATGTAGCTTGCTAGGCCTTGACTCACTGTTTTATTATTTTTCTCCTCCAAATGAGACTGTAGAGTTAGTGCCAGACGAGAAAGAGTGATCAAAAGCAATACCTGAAGACTTTTAAGGATCTGAAGCATTTTGGAGCTATTTTAGGAGAATCAGTTTGATGTAAAGACTTGACTGGATATGTGATTTTGTATATGGATTCTATACTACGGATATTCATGCATATGTGGATTTTGTATAGAAATGCATGTGATGTATGTGATGCTATAAAGGAAAACTATACTTCTGCAAGTTAATAGTTCAGCTTCCACTCTATACTTTTGGGTATACTGTACAAGTCTTAGATGGCATCTCGTTTATGAACTGCTAGTGTAATTGATGGTTTTAAAGATTAATACCATGGATGGCACATGTGATCCTATGTATGCGTGTTGTAGGAAGAATTGTGGTATAATTGATAGTTGTGTACTTGTAATGGTTGGTTATACAGGTTTTACTTTTGGATTTTCATTCAATTAAAAAGGAGACTTTACCAAAATTTCTGCAGAAGTCATATCTTATATTTTGGTCCTAAAATCCTGTTTCGGTCTTGACGGAAGCTTCTGAGAAAAAAAAATCTGTTTCGTCACACCACCCCTTGAAGATGTTTTGGATCATTAAGGAATTTAGCTATGTAAGTCTTGAGCATACTCCCCAAAGGAAAAGATCAGGCTGATTCGTCCTTGATAAGTAACTTAAGGTTATGTGGGAATCAATACTAACTTTTAAGGATTTTGTATGAAATTAAAAGAGCTTTGGTTAGATACCATTAAGAATACCTTGGAGCCTTTGGGGAAGTAAGATTAACTAATGAGATTATTTGTGGATGATTGGGCAATTGGTTACTCGAAAGATTAATCAATCGATAAGCGGGCGCAATGAATGGGTAGGTGATTTCTAAGATCGATCTATATCCATATTGTGACAGAACGGTTTTTTTTTCTTCCATTAGTAACCATACAAAAACTGAAACCCAAGAATATAAAATTTAAGGTAAGATGGTCCGGACCAAAATAATACATTCATTTTTGAATGAAACTTGCAAATACAAATATAGACTGTTATGCATAATTACAATACATTCATAGGATCATCTAATGCCATATAATATCCACGTCTCCAACTCTTTTAAATATTTCTATTCATTATACCAAAACTCATACAAAGATGTCATCTAGAACCTGATCATATCCAAAAGCAGATGGCAGAAGCAGATCTATTCCCAAAATGTGAACAAACGGATGTATAGTCATTGTTCATATATAACATTCATTCACAAGTTGAGATAAATACATTCATAACTATCAAAAATCCTCAAAATCTTTAACAGGCTTTCCGACTCCAAAGTTGCTCCTTGCTAAGTTTTATCTATTCCTGCTCGTCCGAAACTAATTCTACAGTCTCATCTGTGGGGAAAAATCATAACAGAGTGAGCTAAAACATAATAAGGTACCAAAAACATGCAATGTAAATAATAAATGCAATAAGACAAAGGTCATGGAAGATACCAAAATTCATGATCAATGCCATTTTCCGAAGTTCTTAATTCAACATCATTTTTTCAAAGTTCATAGTTCAAGGCCAATTTCCGAGGTTTATAACTTAGTGTCAAATTCTGAAGTTTATAAATAAATGTCATTTTTATTCATCCTTCCATCCTTAACTCTATTGTTCAAGGGACCTAAGCCAGTAGATCCTACCAGCCGAGGAGGTGAATAATCGATGATAGATTGTATGCACTCCACACAATCAAAGGCCAAAGTTCAAAAGTCATACCCATTTCCGTTTTCATTTAATATTCACAGTTCAAAGTTCAAATTTCTATCATCTTATTACATCCCGAGAGGGGGAGACCACGTATCACTCCATGAATGATGTTCCCCGATTACCACCGTAACACTCTAAGGTATACCAAAGAACCTTATCTTACTGTGTAACAGTTCTAGGTCTAATCTGAGTGCATTCATAATTTCCACTTCAATTTCCAATAGATGAAGTTTCTCATAAACATAGAAGCTTTCGTTCAATGTCTTAAATTTTTTTTTTTTTTTTTTTGGTAAGTATCGTTCAATGTCTTAAAGCCAGAGATCTTTGGTCAAAAAGTGTCAAGGTTCTTTTTACAAAAAAGCTGGAGATCTTTTATCAAAAGCTGGAGTGCTTTTATGAAAAGCCAAAGATCTTTTTGCAGAAAATGCTGGAGACCTTTATGAGAAAACCGGAGTAATTTTATCAAAAGGCCAAAGACCTTTATTAGAAAGCCAGAGTTCTTTAAAGGGCAACGTTTTTTAGACTTCTGTTAAGAGCAAATAACTAAGGTTCTTCAAAGATGCAAATGGCCAGAGATCATTAAAAGCCAAAGTTCATTATAAGCAGGTGTCTAGAGTTCTTAAAGAAAACATGCTTACGTTCATAACATGCAGATCACCTTTCTTAACTCTACTAACTTTTATCTCAAGCAAGTCTTAATAAACCAAAGGGAGTCTAGCATAAATCATGGAATGTATGCAAAACATAATTTGTGCACTGAACATAATATTTCTTCATAAACAGGAGAAGGTAATCATCATGACGTGCTTAATAAAAAAAAGCCAGAGAACATTTATGCTTCAACATATCTAAAACATGGATTAGTAAAAACGTAGGTACACTTGCCTGACTTTTAAACTCCTGACTCCAATCTGGCTTAAGACTCTTTCTTCCTCTTCGTCTTCTACTTCCCTCTTTCTTCACATTTTTCATCTATTTTCCTTACTATCAAGCTTACCATTTATAGAGGATGGGTTAGGTGGGAGTAGGTGGGGTAAGTCACCTACTTGGTACTTTTTTTCTAGAAGGTCAACAAAATAGGTGGGAGCAACTTACTACTCTGAATAAGTGAAAAAGTCAACGAAGTAGACAAATATACTCCGGCTATCAACAAAGTCGGTCTTTATCAAATTCAATCTACTCCAGTCATCAGCAAATTCAGGTAAAGCATTTCACTTTGGCAAAGTTACTTCAATAATTCACTTCCACATTTTACTTTAAAATTTACTCCGGTTCTCAACACCATTAATCTACTTCGGTTAATATTTCTAAATCCAGTCATTATTTATACTTCTAGTTGACCATCAAATCCAGCCATCGTCAACCCGGGCCATCATCAACTCTGGCCATCATCAACTCCAGCCATCATCAATTCCGGTCATCATCAAATCACCATACTCCAGCCACCAACAACTCTGGTCATCCTCAATTCCGGTCATCATCAAATCATCATACTCCGGCCACCATCAACTCACCTTACCATTTCGGCCGGTCAACATCAAATCAACTCCGGCCATCATCAGCTCCTCCCTACTTATCATGTTTTTGGGATCGAAATTCTCACACATATTGTGTTGATTGTGGATAATTAGAATTTTTGCCCACAGCAGCATTCGGGTAAGGAAATCGCTACTATGAAGCTCAGGAACATCATTTGGGTTTTGATGGTCCGTTGGCATTTCATAAATTTTATGGGTTGGGTCTTTCAGCCATATTTGGGTCCATATTGAGATGACCTCATTGATAGGTTCAAAGGAACATAGGAAATATGTACTCCACTTGGAAATTGTGTCATGGATTGAGAACAGTTGTTAACCGAAGACCCAATCGATGAAGGAACGTGAGTTTAGTATGAAAAAAATGCCTTCTTGAGCGTATGGCATCTTTGATAGCATGATTTTGAATCTATAGGACATTAAGCGGTGACTAAATGGGGAAGACCGATTAATGTTGTGAAGGAGTATGGTTTTCTTGTGTTTAATTGAATCTGATGAGCGATCCGGCAAGTATCCCTCGAGGATTGCAGCGTCTGTGAGATGTTTGGCTTAGAAGGGATCTGTCATCGTTAAAACAAAATATAAAAAGATACTTTTTGAGGGATAAAGAAGAATGTGATGTGGGTGTGAGGCCTCTTCGATAATACCGGTTCATTAGAAAGGCTTATTAATATCATGAAGGCTAGTAGAGCCGTGAGGCGTTTGGGCTTAGGAGCAATTTATATTCGTAAGAATGGGACATGTGAAGGTAGCTTTCGATGAATTAAGGATAAAATTGATGTCCATGTCATTTGGATTGACCCCTGACGGGTCTGATGAGTTATCATAGAATATAATGCTTTTAAGGAAGGTTAGAATTTGTTATTCCTGCATCGTGATAGGTGGTCACTCTCGAATTAAGTAGGGGAGAATTTCATAGTTAGAATTACACCACCCGTAGGTTAAAATTAGTAATTGAAGTCTCCGCTTTGAAGATTTGTGGGTATTACCTTTGGAGATAACTATTATCTAATAACCTTAAAGGTCAAAATAGTTATGTCATTAAGGAAAGATGATCTTATGATATTGTAAATGGACAGACCTATTTAAGGATTGTGAATATGAACCTCGATGTCGTGAGGAAAGTGAACTTTAGTGTTGACAAGGGACGATGGGAGTTGTGACGGAACGGATTTTTTTTTATCCTCCGATGTTTCCGTCAATACAAATATAGAAACTAAAGCCTAAATTTCAACTTAAAGTTATAAGGAAAAAACAGATAGAGTTTCTCCTAAAATTGGGTTAAATTGAAATATGAAATCTGAATAAAACCTACAAATATACAAAATAATATCTATCAATACATATTTCCATCACCGACATAGGATCATCAGACGTCATATCAATCCCTACAGCTTTACATTCAACATTCCTCTCAACTATACAAAAGTCCAGAATAGAGATGTCTACTAAGACCTATACAAAATCAGAAAATATATAGCGGAAGTAGAACTACATCCAAAATATATATACCTACAGAAGTATACTTCATTATTTCATCACATTCATAACATACATTTCATATACATAGTTTATCTACAAAAAAAAATCAGATAATTACATTCAAGCTAATCTTCCTAAGGCCTTCAAAATAGCTTCAAGTCTTCCAAAGTCTGCTGGCTATACTTTAACTATTCTTTCTCATGGGGTACTAGTTTTACCGTTTCATCTAAAGGGAGAAAATACAAAACAATAAGTCAAAGCCCAATAAGGTACAGTAAAAATATGCAAATGTAATGCCTTCATATAAAATATAAGTACAGATGAACAGAAACATGAAAATATTCAAGAGCAGAGAGGTGCATGGAAACATGAGAAAGCATAATTTAATATATACTCACTTCAAAAATCATAAATTAGTAAAACAGGCATTCATAATTCAGAAGCCAAGGTTAAACTCTGTAGATTCTAGAAATTCCTTTTTAGAACTAAACTAATAGACTCTACTAGTCGATGGGGTAAATAATGGAGGATAAATTGTATTCACTCCATACAATCCAAAGTCAAAAACAGAAACAGTGAGATCCCATCTTGTGGGATTAGTGCAAAAATGCCTCTCAAAGGTAGGCCAAAAATAAGAAATTACTATCTAAGTTAATGCCCTGAGGAAGGGTGGATCACAAATAACTCCATGGGCAGAGTTATTCTCAACTACCACCATAACGTTTTAAGGCATATTAAAGAATTTTACCTGACTATACATCAGTCATCTGTAACTTACCAAAAAAAAGACTATACATTAGTCCTAAGTCCTAATCAACAGAATCGAAAATACTTTTCTTATTATTTCTTAGCTTATAGTTTATCATTCTTCAGAAAGTTAGTCTGAATTATACAAACATTTCTTCAAATTGCTTTAGAAATCCACAATAATTCAACAGTATAATTCCATATAAATTTTTTAAATTCAAATCATAACATAGACATTACCTCTTTACAAATCAACATTTACATGTCAAAATTCATGAATTTTAAACACCAATCCCTAAATTTTCGTTCCTAGGGTTTCACGAAGTTTTTGGACATAAAACGGGTGCCAAATACATGTATATATATGAAATTGAGGCTATATATTGCAGTACTTTTTTGGTAAGTAAGATAAGATTAAATTAAATAAAATTTACAGGACGATGTTCAACCTCCAAATGTTTTTCCAACTTAGAGGTGGAACAACACGCTAGGGCATACCCCGAGCGCTACCATAGACCAATTTATGAAAATATAAAAAAAATAGAAAAGCAATGCTCATCTAGGTTATGAAAAAAAACCTAATCCGTCGCGGATCTCTTTGAGTGAAGGAACTCATCATATCAATCAGAAATCCATATCCACGCAGAAAAGGGATCTGGAGACATTTATCAAATCACTTGTGCAGCATCCATCAATGTGTATATTGGCTAGGCCAGCTTCAATGATGCATCAATCAGCTCCTTAAGTACACAATGTCTTCATTTGTCGTCTTTTTGGATCCATGAGAACGCCTGTTCAAGGTAGCATCATTAGCTATCAGCTGGATTGGTCCACCCCCATATAATCGGGTCCTGCAAGAAATTTTTTTTTTTTTTGGTAATTAAATGCATTAAATATTTAAAAGAAAAGGTACAAAAGGCACTTCGTCTTCAAAGTGCCACTCCGGACTCAGAAGGTACTCCATCTTCATATGTCCACTCCGCCTTGAAAGTCAATCCTGCTCCAACAAACCAACCGGCCTTAACGCATGCAATCCACTCCGGCCTGTTTGTGAGCATCAAGCACTCCAGCTCCAAAAATGCCACTCCGTCCTCCGGCTTTAAAATGCCACTCCGGTCTCGAAACACGCAATCCACTCCGTCCTTTAGAGTACAGAGGCACTTCGGTTTCAAAGCAAACCACTCCGGCCTCAACTCACGTAAGCCACTCGGTCCATTAAGTGTGCAAAAAAATACTCCGGCTTCACAATTTTACTCCGACTTCACAATACCACTCCGGCTTGTCATTCAGTACACGCAAACCATATCTAAGGGATATGGGAAAATATCAAAAAGAGAATAGTCCATCCCGTAAGCTTTTTTTTTTTTGGGACTGGAATACAGGAAACTATATATTTGCTATATATTGCAGTACATACAGGTAAATAAGAAATTTATCCATTTAATCAGGAGAAATATGCTTTATTTATACTGATTATGGATAAATATAATTTTAGAGTAAAAATACAAATTTAGAGATACTAAAAAGCTATAAAAATAAAAAATAACATCTGAATTACACTTGCCTGGGTTCAATTTGTAGTTATTTTTACTTGGATCGGATCGGAACAAGTGGTTTCTCCTCCTTCCTTCTCTTTCTTCCTCTCCCTTCTTCTTCTTCCTCTTGTGCTGCTCGTGGTTCTGCTCTTTCTCTCTCACCTAAAATCATCCCAAAATTTCTTTAAAAATGGAAGAAAAGTAGGGCACGTGAGGAACCCATGATTGGCGCTTGAGCACCTAGCGAGAGAGCATCAAGCGCCCATTATTCTTCAACTTCGTAAAATGGTGCTTGCTGTAGCACTCGAGTGCTCTGGCAAGTGCACTTCTCGTAAAATCTGTGCTCCCACCTTGTCACGGCACCCAGCAAGTGCTCAATCTACTCATGCTCTTATAAAATGGCGCTCGCTACAGCGCTCAAGCGCCTGGCAAGCGCTCCTCCTATTTGGCCTCTTATGCTCCCGATAATAATTTTTCTATTAATTCTAAGTCTATTCATGATTATCATTAACTTATTATTCTATAATTATTATATTCCGGGATTAGGATCTCACAGGAGTCTTTAAGCTTAATGTGCTTTCGGTACCTCGTAGGAGATGTAAAAGGTAATTGCGAGTAGGTTTCAACACTTGGAAAATAAGATGTCAGATTCTTAAGTTGAGAGACAAAATCGCATTCAAACTATTGAAGTTATGAAAATTGTGAAATGAGAAGTTCTTATGATTTTGTTTCAAGATGATTAAGACATCCCCCCTCCTCGTGATTATAGAGGACGTGCTTGGATTGAATCGATTGGCTCATCGGTATGCCAACGAGATCCTAGGTTGTTAGATGTTTGGATTTTGAAATTTGGGTGATGACCTAAAACTATATCGAATTCTTGGGTAACTGTCATGAAGGTAGTTTCTAAATTGGTTGTCACTTGAGGATTAGTGGAAATTGTCTGTATGATACGGATACCTTAGAATTTGTTCTAATTATAGTTGCCGTGTGATCTAATTGTTTTGTATGGATTATATATTTTGTGGGATATGTCGGTTTGTCAACTTGCCAACGAAATAGTGAAAATATAAAATATTTCAATCTTAATGTTTGTTTGTGATTTGAGGTTTGTGCCAAAACCTTAACCAAAACTCGATCAGAGAATTTTGGGGGTTAAGTTAAATTTGATATAGCGGCGAATTGTAACCGGACGATTTGTAATTAGATAAATGATTAGAGTAGCGTAGCGAAATGTGGCGAATACACATAAATTAAGGTTCAATCAGAGGCTCAGAAGGAATAGCTCCTTTTGAGGCTTAGGGTAGATTGAAGAAAGAATTTTCAATCGTTTGAGGTTTCGAGCTAAGTCGAAAAGCAGTTAATGAATTTGATTTGCTTTTGGACCTAGTAGAATTAGATTTTGATAAAACGCATGGGGTAATAAGAATCAAGGTGATTCAAATGCTCAAGGTTCTTTAGGATAACTATTCAATCAAGGAAGTGATTTGCGAATTCTAGGAGAATTTATAAGATTACCTTCGATTATGAAAATTTAAGGTTTGTTAAATTTCAATGATGAAATTTTTATAAGTGGGGGGGGAGAATTGTGAGTTTCAATTCTAAAACATGGTAATTAAGTGGTAATTAAATTATCAATGGTCAAGAATTAGGCTTAGAAAATGTAAAAATTTAATATTGGAAGCAAAATAGGATGAATGGGCTCGATGCTTGACTAGTGCCCGAGGTGCAAGCCAGCCGCATTTAGCAGAATTGGTCCACTCGAGCAGTGCCCAAGGAGTCACCTGGGCATGAAAAACATAATGGCTCGCTGATGTTCCCCCGATGAGCACTCGAGCGCGGCCTTTTGGGTATCTTGGCCCTCGATAAGTGCCCAAGCACCAGTCACAGTATTTAAAGCGCGCGAGGGTTTTTCCTTCTTATTTTTCGGCCCTTTCTAATTTTTAGAGAGAGAAAGGACGAAGACTAGAGAAAGAAGGAGAAGATGGAGGCCTATGAGACCGAATCCGTTCGAGAAGTAGTTAAAAAGGTGATAGATCAGGACAAGACAAGTACACCCATACCCTTTTCTTTCTTTTTCTTGCATTTTTGTTCCATTTTTTTTCGGGTATCTTCGTTTTGATACCGGATTAGGTTTATATTTTGTAGTTTCTAAGATCCAAGCATGCATATATGTGAATCCCATGCCCAAAATCTTTGATTTTGATCGGTTTCAAACAAGGAAACCCTAACCCCGCATCCGGACGATTTACCCACAAAAGTTTGGTGTTTTTGCTTAATTTGGATTAGAATATGATTACCTATGACTTAAGCATGTTAATTTATCGATTAGGTATTCGAATTTGTGGCTTTATGTCAAATTTCATTTGAGAAGATCTAAACCCGTGCCCAAACCCCATTAACGGATTAAATTGGATTTTTATGCATCGGTTGACTTAGGATAATAATTACCCATTCCTTGAATTTGATGATGTACACATTAGATGTCCAAAATTTTGAAAATTAATCGATATGTATATCCGAATACCATTCACGTGCACTGTTCACGCGAGTATTGTGACCTGAGGACATTGAACGATATTTGCATAATCTTTCCCATGCTTAAATGTTAATTAAGTGATGTGTATATTTGTATAAGTTTAATCAAATAATTTAGAAGCTTCGGCATGTTTAATTGTAAAGAAAATTCGTATCTAAAAGCCTTTAAAGTCAATTCTGCTCTTCAATGGTAAGAATTCTGAATCTTCCTTATGCATATAATATTTGTATATGTAAGCAAAGTTGAAAAAAGACTTACATCCACAAGTAAGATAATAAGCAAATTAATAATTTGAGAAAAATTTCACATTTGGGAATATGATGGATTGTTATCACAGATGGAGATATTTGTCAAGATGTTTGGTGAATCCTCCCTCAGAAGAATAAGAAATCATGAAATTAGGACTACAAATTCAAGTTACGAAGGGTAACATCCCTAGGCATGCCACTAGTATGACAGTGGAGACTCAAATATTTGTCCTGGCTGCGTATTACAGCGGGTGATACTCTTGACATGCCTTAGGACGTTTCAATGGTAATCGAGGATAAAAGAACCAATAACCAAGAATTTAGAGCATCCTGTCCTCGAGATGTAAAATAATGGGAACAAGAACTAAAGCCTTTGATTGTATATATTAAATATAATTTATTCTCAATTATTCACTGCCTTAACTGGTAGGGTCTACTAGCTCGGGTCCGCAAAGATAAATAATCACGTTTTAATCTAGGTCCTAAAGAAAATAAGAACAAAAGAAAGAAGTAAATTTCACCTTAAGTTCCGTATATGCATTTCTTTTATGTTCATATATCTTCCTTCTGTTTAATTTTATTATTATTGTTTAATGCCTTATTATGATATACTTGTTGGACTGTTAGCTCACTCTTACTTATTCTTTCTTCCAGATGAGAGCCACGAGCTGACGCCCGATTAGTTAGAGTAAGGAGAGGGATTTGCTTAAAGAGATTTGCGGGACTTCAAAGGCTTAGAGTTTTGGATATGTCTAATGTATCAAAATATAAATAGTCAAGTTAAATTAATATTGTGTATTAAATTGTGGCATGTTATTATTATTATGGATTATTGTTATACTTTCGCAGATTATTTATGGATATAGTTATGGTTACGTAATTTTGATTTTGGATTTATTTAGGCCTAGATGGCATCTTTAGTTAGATCCAACATAGTAGTTAAGGAACACTGTCTTGGAGTCATGGACGATATGGTATTTGTTGGTCCTATGTATGTGTTGTGGTTGAAAGATTTGAGGTCTAGATATTTATATGCTTTATATAGGTCTGTATATATAGGTTGTATGTATGATTTTTGTCCATTTTTAGAGGAAACTCTACCTGATTTTTTACAAAAATTTTAAATTATTTAAATTGTGAGTATTAGTTTTATGTAATTATTGACGAAGATCATTAGGGAAAAAAAACCGTTTCGTCACACATTCCTTAATCTACCATCCTAAGGTATGTTAGGAAATATCATCCTCTGAAATACAAATCCTAAGTCCAATTTCTTAATTATTTATTCTTTATGGAGTATCCACACTTAATTCTTATCATTTAGTTCCCACTCTCTAGAGAACGATTCATAATTCTTAACAAATTGTGGAGTTCACTTCTTATATATTTCATAATTCTTTTCATATGATATATACATATTTCTTATTACACAGTCTTCACATGATTTTAAATGCATGCATAAATTGACATAAAGTTTAGAAAAAATTAGAAAATTCTTACCACTTGAACTTAGCAAAACATTATAGTTTTCGGACAACAAATATCTCCATACAAGGTACCCAACAAAATTTTTGGGACATACAAAATGATATATGCAAAATACATGTGAATAAATATCAAATAATCAAGATAATAACATTCACGAAGCTAGCGATTCCGATTTTCAAAGCTATATTTCACATATACCTGGAATAATGAGAGAAAATTGTGTATAAGGAGCCAGGGTTTCCAAATTAACACACTACTTTACAAAACTATGAAATCAAAGAGAAAATCAACATGTATGCACATTAAACATATAAAACTTTCAAAACCGAAGCTTGGACTGACATTTGAACAAAAATACCCACAAGGAACGGAAAGAAAAGAGTAACAAGAGAAAAAAAGTATATAAGTACACTTATCTCAATCCAATTTACAAATTTCTCAACTATCTCTACGGTAGAAACGGACTTGGAAGCCTCGAACTCCTCTTCTCTCCCTTCTCCACCGCGTTCTCTCTCTCTCCTCTCTCTCTCTTTTCTATCAAAAATAGCACAAAAAAGTACCCAGACTGGCACCTCAAGAGCTCATTGGGTGAGCTTCGAGCACGACATTCTGAAAATTATGCCTCAGGCACTCATTAGGAGTGCTTTGGGTGTGCCTATATTGGAAATCGTGCCCTAGGCATGCCTCAGGCGAGCATGGGGTGCACCCCTACTAGAATTCACACCCCTACGCCTCCTCGGGCATCCTTCAAGTGATCTTCCCTCTTCTTTCTATTTTGCTTCCGAAATTTAATTTTCTACGTACATTAAACCTAATTTTGATTATATTAACTTAATTACTCATAATTACTATATTTAGAAATCGGTACCTTACACTCCCAATGTGCAGATGGTCAAGGGGATTACAAGGCTTGAAGTTCGGTGTAAGGTTGATGACTGATATTACCATGAATTCGGCAGTTCTCACATCTTTTTATAGAATCTATAGTACCTTTTTCATGGTCGTTTAGAAATAGCCTTATCTCATGACCTTGAATGCCAAATTCTTTTCACCTATATGTGCCCCATCGATGTCGAGATATACTTTGCTTGGAGTATAATTGGCTTCAGTGGGTGTCAAGCATCACATATATGGAATGAAATAGCCTTTCTTGTATGGCCTATGAGAGTGTACCACCTAGTTGCCTTTTTGATGCATTTAGTTTCGATCAGATACTCTAGTAGCGAGCCGTCGTTAAGGTATCTTCGATATGGTGTCATCTAAGTAGTTTCATTTAATACTAGAAGCATCTCATCTGGTTTGTCTATCTTTGAGCTCATGAATATTTCCCTCGTTTTCCTAACATATTACTCAAGGTTTTCTAATGCGATTGTCTTGGCCAATTGGTCGGAATTCTAGTTGTCCTCCTTCAGAATGTAGCGAATCTCCACTTTATTAAAGAGTGATAGGAGATTTCTAAACTTGATAAGATGCTTTTCTATTACTCAAATTCAACAATTTGAAATCCATGAGCACTTGGTTCACTACTAGTTTGGAGTCACTATGGATGTTCAGGTTTTTAGCAAATATTTTCTTTCCAACCTAAACCCAGCTAGTAAGGCCTCAAATTCAGCTGCATTGTTGGTAGCTTAAAACTCAGACATCTTTAAGTATTTTATTTCAAATCTGTCTGGCGTTATCAAAATTATGCTAGTTCAACTTCCTGGTTGAAAGGTTGGATTGACGTACAAAGTCTATGTTAAGATCTCTTCAGCGGTTGGTCCATGTTCATATTCTTCTAGATTTTCAGGAATCAAGGTTATCGTTTTGACTATAAAATTCGTGAGAGCTTCGCCCCTTAAGGATGATCATGCTCTAAATTTGTTGAACTCTCCCAATTTAACAGCCCATTTTATTAGGTGTCTGGATGCTTATAGCCTTTGCGTGATCCCTTTCAATGGTTAGTTAGTCAAAACTTTGATCTTATGGGCCTAAAAATATGGTCAGAATTTCCAACTGCTAAATTAGGGCCAATGCAACTCTCTCAATACGAGAATGTCAAGTCACTATGTAGTAAGTCTGTTAGGATTTTGTTGACATAATAATCCAATTGTTTTATGCCAGTCTCCTCTTTAACCAAAACTAAGCTTAGTGCAACATCCGAGAAGGTCAAGTAGTGGTAAAGCTCCTCACCCTCCTTAAGACAAGTTAAAAGAGGCAGGTTTGCTAGGTTTAAGATCCGAGATTTTCTGATCAAGTAAATTATAATTAATCAAACAAAGGTGGAATTAAGGTCAAAGAACACAGAGAAATTTAAACTGATGAGGCTGACGTTCCGAAATTACTAAACCATAAAAATTAAAATATGTGAATTTGAAAACTTTCATCAGTTTAAGGATTTCAGTGAGTATAAATATCTATTATATTGATTATGCTATAAACTCAAAAGCCTTAGGTTACCCCGGGACACAACGATAATACAAAAAATTATCCGATGGACTCAATCAGTAACTAATTCAATTACGGATAATAAAAAGACAACTCGGCCATTGAAATTCTAACCGATTATCAATTGAATTGATTTTTGGATAATAAAAAGTTAGCACGGATGCTAAATTTTCAGTCGATAGCAACCAAATCAATTTCAATTGACAAAAAAATAGTCCAGCCATCGAATTTTTACCAATTTAGTAATCAAATTTAGCTCAACTGATTAAATATAGTATGAATCAAATTAATTAAGTTATAATATCTCAAATATTTT
>JAODPA010071525.1:0-30816 GCA_025585075.1 Nepenthes mirabilis
TAATTATAATTAATAGGTACGGTAGCTCATGGGCCGATCTAAAACCCAGTATGCAAAGGAAAAAAGGCAGCAAACAACAACGGTACAACAGATGACCTTCGAGGCCAAATATCTAGAAGATGCAATGGTTGACTCAAGCAGTCTAACCCGAGACTATCTAACAGTACATGGGCACTTAGAATCAATCAATAAGTTGTAATGACCGACAATCATTACAACTCAGTGAATAAATACTTGTGACAGTTGTAAGCATAAAGTCCTTCATGATGATTGGCGCACTAAATATAGGTGGCAATTACACGAGCACTGCCATATATAATTGCATAGCTATAACGCCCCAGGACGACTAAAACCGGCATCCTCTTTATAAATATACCCTTTTCTCCAGAGAAAAAAGAGTCCCCAATCAGAAGCAAACACTTAGATAAGTAAAAGCCACTCAAGTCCTTAAGTGCAACTCTTTCAAAGCCACTTACTCTATCAGTACAAATTCTCAAAGCCGCTCACCCCTTCGAACGCACCCATCGGAGCTTAGTTTTCCACAAAACCCCAATCCCCATACATTCTTGCATCCACGCATTCATTCTCATCCTTCTATCATTCTCTTTGATATAGAAAGATTACTGATTTGTACGTCAGAAAATTATCGAAGAGCAAGTCCCGTATTCCTTTTACCTTTTATTTATTTATTGTGGTGTGTAGAATTTAAATTTAGAGTAATGAAGACCGGACCCATACCAATCGAACTCCCAAATAAAATGATTCTCTAAGTTGTTTGATAATTCGGATCTAAAAATACATAATTGGCGTTGTTTGTGGGAAGTGACAAAAAGTCTGACCACACAATCAAAGAAGGCGAATATAGTGAATACTAGGGATCAAGCAAGCGCGTCAGCAGGAGACGCCGTCTCCCATAGTGACAACCCAACCGTAAGTAGTCATGGAGAAGTTTGTCCGGCCACCAACGTGGAGACGCTAGCCACCCGGGTGGACAGGCTTTCGAAACTGCTCCAAACTATATGCACTTGTATAGAGGTACAACCGTTGGGGGTTTGTTCTTCCAACTCCCAGATTTCGGTGTCCAAAAGGAGAAATCAGAGGAAGAGAGCCCACCAAAGAGATGATCCAATGGCCTAATGACCTCGAGACTTGAGAGGCCACGAGCGATAAGGCCAAAACTTGGCTGGAAGGATCTTTAAGTCTTGGAGCACATGATGAAAGTTTAGAGTGGCGAAATCCTCGTTGCTCCCGATACCATAGGAGACCTTCATCCCAATAAGAAGTATTGTATAGCACCCTGCCGATGAAGGCTCATAGCCGACCAATCCAGCACGTCTTTCAAAACCACTTAGAGTTGAAGATTTTCCATAATATTAAGAGGATTGTGTCCACCTCCTAAGTGGAGAAGAGGATTTGGAAGATCAAGTAGTAGCTGTTCAGATGAAACACCAACAAATACTCACTCGACTTTGGAAGGTCACCATTTATGAGGGAGATCTAGATGCAACAACTCTCTTGCAAGTACAAGATGCCAACCTTAGAATCCTATGACAGAAGTTTTGATTCCATGGATCATCTGGATCACTTTTGCACTCTGCTGGGACTCTAGGGCCTAGACGTAGCAATGTGTCTATACTTTTCTCTCACCCTTAAGTGAGACATTCGGATTTGATTCCATCAGTTGTAGGCAAAATCGATAAGAACATTTCAAGAGCTAGCTGACAACTTCCTATCACAATTTGCCTTCACCCAAAGGGAGAAGAAGCAACCTTGACACCTTGTTCGCATCCAACAAGGGTCGAACGGAAGTCTAAAGCACTTTCTAACCTAGTTCAATGCAGAGACCCAAAGGCTATCCAAGCTTACTGATAAGGTGAAACTGAACTCCTTTATGGTGACCATGCAGTCAGGTGATTTCTTTAAACACTTGATCCAACAAGAACCCTAGATTTTTTTCTTGAGGCAGAGACCATCATTGTGCGTACATAGTTACCAAGGAGGCTAACGAAGCAAAGACGGCGGAGTGCACAGACCACCATCTTTTTTTTTTTTTTTGGTAAGCAAACACAGACCACCATCAGAGATCAACGAATGGGAAGAAAAGAAATGGAGACAACGCTAACACCCAAAATCCCAGGAAGTAGATAAGGATAGAGTCGAGTGTCTGCAGAGAATTTAGGCCCATGAACCTAACTCCATTAAACGACACCTCAATAAACATCATCATGCAAATTCAGGACGAGAAGTTCCTGAGATGGCTCAAGTAGCCAAGAACCTAAAGTGAGGAGATCAATCTAAAAACTATTTCTACCATTGATTTTCGAGTCATAGTACCGATGACTACAAAATGCTATAGAAAGAGATTAAGACCATAATCCAGAAATGGTACCACATAAGCTCTTGAAAGACTCAGGACAAAGCTTTGGGAGAGTAAAGGATGATGAGTCAGTCAAATGGGAGCAACCACATAACTGGGTTATTACCGGAGTAGTCAATATAGTATCCACGAGACCACTCAGAAACAATGCTGCAGACCACCCAGAGAGAGCTTTTAGCATCAAGAAACAGATGGAAAAAGTTAGGAATGATATCATTAATTTTAGCAACGATGATATGACACAAGTAATAACTCATCATCCAGACCCTCTTGCTATATTTGTGCTCATCTCAAACGGTACCTCGACTACCAATTTAAACAAATCTTTATTGATAATGAAAGTTTAAGAAATTTATTGTATCTTGATGCTTATTCAAGCTCGAACAAAAAAAGAATCAAATGAAATCGGTCGAGAGACACCTATACGAACTCGATAACAAACCTGTTTCAGTTTACGGAACCATTTAATTGGAGATTACGCTAGGACTGTATCCAAAGACAGCATCCCGCATACTCATGTTCCTGGTAGTTGACTTATCTTCGATCTATAATGTTATTCTTTGATGACCCTACCTAATTACATTCGGAGTAATGACGTGGATTTCCTACCTCAAGATGAAGTTTGTGACAGCATGCGACATCGGGGAGGTCATGGGTGACCAAGTTACTAGCCTAACATACTACTTATCTCAAATCAACTAGGTAATTTTGAACAAGCCGATTGAAGACTTTGATCTCTGAGACGAAGTGACACTGTAATAAGGACAGTCCGATAAATCAACTCATCAGTTCCCCTAGATCCTAGCGAGCCTTAGAAATGTGTACAGATCAAAAGTTCATTACCTGATCTCCTGAGCAAACAATTGATAACCTTCCTCCATAAAACTCTTATATGTTTGTATGGACTCTTGTTGACAGGTCAGAGATACCAATTGGAGTAATAGTTTATACATTGGGTCTCGATCCTGATTGCAAGCCTGTCGAGTAGAAGTGGAGGAACCTTTCTATCGAGAAATTGATTGTCATGAGAAAAGAAGTCAAGAAACTACTTGATGCGGGTTTCATAAGGGAAGCCCAACATTTGGACTGGTTGTCAAATATAGTACTCGTCAAGAAGAGAACAGAAAAATAGTGGATGTGTCTCGATTTTATTGATGTGAATAAAGTATGTCCAAAAGACTGCTTTCCATTTCTAAGAATTGACCTATTGATGAACTCGACAACTGGACACGAGCTATTAAGCTTCATGGACGTCTATTTAGGCTACAATCATATCCGGATGAGTCCGGACGACAAGGAGTATACTTTCTTTATGATGGACCAAGGAACATATTGTTACAAAGTTATACTATTCGATTTGAGGAACGTAGGAACCACGTACTAGATACTCGTAAACAAATTATTTGAGGTACAGATCAGTTGAAATATGGATGTGTATGTAGACATGCTCGTCAAAAGTATAGTAGCTGGCAACTATATCCGCAATCTCAGAGAAACTTTTGAGGTGCTCCAAGCACACCAAATGAAGCTGAACCTAACGAAATGTGTATTTGGAGTAATTAGGGTAAGTTCCTTGACTTTTTTGTATCCCACTGGGGAATCGAAGTGAATCCCAAGAAGATAAAATCCATCATATATATGAACCCACCTTGATATATGAAAGAAGTCCAAAGGCTCATTGGGAGACTCGCAGAGCTCTCTTGATTCCTAGTGAAATCAGTAGAAAAATATCACTACTTCTTCAAGGCCTTGAAGGAAACGAAGTTGAGTGGTTTCAATGGACTACCGACTGCCAAGCGGCCTCCCAAGAATTGAAAGAGTACATTGCCAACCTGCCACTCTTGACATCTTCTAATGAAGGAGAAGAATTATTCCTCTACCTCACAATATCAGAGACAGTGCTAAACTCGATCTTGATCAGGCAAGAGTTTGAGGTACAACAGCCAGTCTATTATGCCAATAAAATTCTGATAGATACCAAGACCCGTTACTCGCATGCCGAAAGGATCGCTCTAACACTAGACTACTTTGTCAGAAAATTATGACCACACTTCCAGGCTTATAAGATCGTCATCCTAACGGATCAGTCATTAAAAGAGATTCTTCAAAAACCCAACATGTCTGGATGACTAGTCAAATGGACCATCGAATTAGGCGAGTTTAACGTGAAGTTTCAACCGCAGCCGACTATAAAAGATTAGGCTCTCGAGGATTTCATAGTCAAAACAATGACCCCGATTTTCGATGTCTTCGATACAAGCGAAGGTGCCCGCCAGCAAGAAGAGGCTCCGGTCTGGATCTTGCATGTGGACGGGTCATTAACACAATCCGGAAGTAGAATAGGAGTGGTCTTGAGGACTCCGTACTGGTCGGAGATAAAATACTTGATGACTCTCGGGTCCCTGACCACCAAAAATATTGTTGGGTATGAAATCTTATTGGTTAGGTTAGATTCAGGCTAGCAAAGGAATGCTCAATGAAGAATTTAATTGTCCATAGAGACTCAAAGCTAATCGTCAACCACGTTAACGACTATTTTGAAGCGTCTAGCTCATTGCTCGCAAGGTATCTTGCTAGAGTGAAGGGCCTAACCGAGGCATTCGACAAGGTGAAAATACTCCATGTCTCGAGGGAAGACAACTGGAAGGCGAATTAGCTAGCGAAGGCGACAACAACCAGTAATCCCGAGCAGTACGCCTATGATATGCGAGAAGTTTTAACAACTTTGAGCATCGAAGTCGCTGAGTGAGAGACACTTCAGATCTTAGACAAAAATACCTGGATGATACCATGTTGTCTATGGTGTTTCAAAAGAGGGTAGGAAGGATTCAATAAGAGTGGAATCATGAGATTAAATAAATCAGAATGAAATATGAGATAGTTCATTCCCAATATATCTTCTCTTTCTCCTTCTAACTTCTTGGTGGACTGATACAGCCGGTGTGCACAATTTTTCATCTCCAATATAGTTTGGTGGTATGAAGGATAGACCTTTACAAAATGAGATGGTATAGAATGCATCAGTGAATTTGTAAAGTTCATACATTTTTCACTACGGAAACTAGCAGTTTCCCTTCAAGGTTCAGAATGACACTACATTTCACTACATGCAGCAGTCTATTGAAGAAGTTGTTCTACATTTTATCTGGAAAGAGAATAGCAAAATGTTCATGTTGTTCTGTCGTCCTACATTTCACGAAGCTGCGCCTGCTCTGTGTTTGTGATCTGATAATTCTTATTTTCTTCAGTTCATTGAAGGTGACTGCTTGCGATCTTGCCAAAGGTTATGCTAGAGGTTGCTGTTCCTATCCAAGCTCAGTAATGATGCAAAGTGATTCCAAAGCATATGGCATTCCGTATGATGGGCACAGGCTAAACCTAGTGGCAGCAGTTCCTAACCAAGCCAAGTAACCGGCATTATTGACAAGAACATTAAAAAGCCACGGACATCAGCTTTTTTGTTTGAGAATAGATGTGCAGAGTAATTTGTCTTTGTTGGCAAAACAGATTTGCCGAGAACTATCTGGGCTGCAATTTTAGAACTACACAGAATGCCTTCTCTTTCTTTAATTCAGCTATCAAGTGTGTTCATATCTGAAAATCAATTATTATTTAGGTGTAACGCAAAAATTCTGGATCTGTTCTAGGTAGGGAAACAAGCCATTGGTATCTCAACTGATCCCAATTCAGTTTCTATGTCATTCCTATCAAAAATCTTCGCATGATCTTTGCCATCTTATGCTGGGTGTAACGGCACTTTGTAAAGTGCTGATATATGTTTTTTATTGTTTGCTAGGTGAAGTTTTGAGACACGTGTTTGCTCAGAGTTGCAGCCCTTCAGTTGCACTGTCTCCTCTCTCCTGTGCAGAGGCAAGCTATGCCGTTGGCCCAGTCGAGGAACTGAAACACTGCAAATAATTTGGAGTGCTGAAGCGGCACAAGGCCAATTATGCTTTATAATGTAGGGAAATATGGTGACTAACTTTCCCACTCAAATAACACGGTAAGGAATGTGAAAGAAGAAGAACAATGAACACAAAAATTTTATGTGAAAAACTCTTATCAAATAAGGGGAAAAACCACGGGACAATTCGTCCACTGAACGTATTTCACTATGTGAGAGATCTGGGAACAAGTTTCCTCGTAACACAGTAGAGAATAAAGAGAAATCGAAGAACAGAGCAATGGCAACACACACACACGGTTGTTTACAGTTTCTCCTCCCTTCACCGTTTTTCTCTCACTCTCTCTAGCACTCAGGCACTCTACTAAAAAAAATATCTCACACACCTCTCGCATACATATATTCAGCAAGTTACAATACTTACTTTTGAAAAACCACACACCGAGAGATCTAGGGCAATTTTTTCCTCCAGAAAGGACAGGATCAATCCTTTCCAACAATATGAATATTCCATATAAAAAACGCCTCCAGCATAACCGTCTAAGATCACGTATCTCCAAAAAATCTGCTGAGTTGGCGTTGTACTGGATTTCCTAGGGGGCGGCTAACCGTTGGTCGTCCGCGTTCTTTACGAGACTGTCAACACCCCTGTTAACCGACTGATTTGCCATTCTGGAATCTCTCAGTGAATCCGGTTTACTTAACCACCAAACCGGTCAACATTGTTTGCCGGTAATGTTGATTGTCAATCCGGTACACTCCATTGACTGTTCATCCGGTCAACGAGTATGTTGACCGGAATTTCTTTCCTGAATGAAACAGTACATTCGTGCTCCGCCCAAGTTCTTCGATCACAAGAACCTCTTTACGGGAGTGATCCCTAACAAACTTCTCCTCACGATCGTGAGAAAGTTGGATCCATTAGTCCGGCTATCTTGCAGCACGTTTCATTCTTCCCTCTTGGTAGGATCTTAGTCATCATGTTTGCCCCGTTGTTTTCTGTACTGATCTTCTCCAGTGATAATAGATCAGCTTCAAGCACGTCCCTCACCCAATGGTACCGAACATCTATGTGCTTGGATCTCAAGTGGAACGAAGAGTTCTTGTAGAGATGTATTGTACTTTGACTGTCACAGAATACACTGTACTTCTCCTGTTGAAGACCTAACTATTGAATAAATTTCTTCATCCATAGCATCTCGTTGCACGTCTCTGTAATTGCAATATATTTAGCTTCAGTTGTAGATAGAGCTACACACTTTTGTAGCTTGGACTACCAAGAAACTACACTGTCCGTAAATTTTACCAAGTAATCCGATGTAGATTTGCGTGTGTCAATATCTCCCGCCATATCCGCGTCTGAGTATCCCACCAACTGCGGTTTGTCACTTCCAAGGCACAAACACCTCTTGGAAGTTCCCTGAATATATCTCATGATCTATTTCACCGCGAACTAGTGTTCCTTTTCCAGATTTGATAGAAAACGACTAACTGTCTCGACGGCATGAGCTATGTCCGATCTGGTACACACCAAGGCATACATTAGGCTTCTCACAGCAAAGGAATAGGGCACGCCTTTCATGTATCTCTTCTCGTCATCCGAGGACGGACATTAACGAGTGCTCAGCTTGTAATGATTAGCCAAGGGTGTGTTCACGGGTTTCGACTTGTCCATGTTGAACCGTTGGAGCACATTCTCAATGTAGCTTTCTTGAGACAGCCACAATTTTCTAGCCTTCCGATCGCGTATAATTCTGACTCCAAGAATTTGCTTCACCAATCCAAGGTCTTTCATAACAAATGACTGCCCAAGTTGCTCTTTCAGCTCCTTTATTTGAGCACAATTTTGTCCAACTATCAACATGTTATTTACATATTGGAGAAGAATGACAAAATCATCATCAGTAAATCTCTGCACAAAAATGCAGCGGTCACGAGTAGTCCGTTGGTACCCTTGGCCGGTCATAACAGACTTGAACTTTCTGTACCACTGTCGAGGAGCTTGCTTCAAGCCATACAGACTTTTCCTGAAATGGCATACAAGTTGTTCCTTTTCTTTAGCCTCAAACCCTTTCGACTGTTCCATGTAGATCTCCTCCTTAAGCTTTCCATGGAGGAATGCAGTTCGGATATCCATCTGCTCCACCTCAAGATCCTGGGTGGCAGCCAGACCCAATACCACCCGTATGGAAGACATCTTCACTATCGGAGCAAATATCTCATTAAAATTAACTCCCTTTCGTTGTCCGAAACCTTTCACCACCAGTCGTGCCTTGTATCTTGGCCCCCTGGTGTTCTCGTCCGTTTTTAACCGAAAGACCCATTTATTCTTTAGGGCATTCTTCCCCTTAGGAAGTTTAACAAGGTCAAAAGTATGGTTCTCATGAAAAGAACTCATCTCATCCTTCATGGCCTCCAGCCATTTCTCCTTTCTTTCACAATTTACAGCCTCTTCATAGTCTTCAGGCTCTCTGGTATCAGTAAGCATAACATATTCACTAGAGGACAGACGAACGGACGGTCGTCTGTTCCGAGAGGATCGTCTAACAGCAACTTCTTCGGTCGGTTGAGGGATGGCTTCAGCCTGGCCATCATCAGGCACCATGACCTCCTCTCCAGTGTCCTCAACTGCCTCAGACCACAGTTATTGCCTTCTAATAATACAGGATGGACATCTTCGATACTTACTTTATTCGTCTGTTCATCATTACAATTTACCTTCATACCAATGTCTTCAATCGTCTCATTCTTAGCAAATGTTACATCTCTTGACCGGATAAGTTTTTTGATGGTAGGATCATAAAATCTGTAGCCCAACTCATCCTCTTCATAGCCCAGAAAAACGCATTGTATCGTCTTTGACTCCAGTTTCATCCTTTCGTCTCTTGGGACGTGTACGAATGCTTTACATCCGAACACTCGCAAATGATCATAGGACGGTTCCACGCCTGTCCATATCTTCTCCGCCACTTCACCCATCAGAGGCTTACTCGGCAACCTGTTGATAATGTAGGCCACCGTCCGGAGTGCTTCTGCTCAAGACGAAGTATGAAGCTTTGCTTCAGAGAGCATACAACGTACTCTCTCCAAGAGCGTACGATTTATCCGTTTTGCTACTCCATTCAATTGAGGTGTCTTTGGTGGTATCCTTTGGTGCCTAATATCACATGATCGGCAGTAGGCATCGAAAGGTCCCAAGTATTCACTGCCGCTGTCACTTTGGATGGCCTTCAATTTCTTCCCCGTCTGACGCTCCACAAAAGTATGAAACTGCTCAAAAGTACCAAGAACCTGATCCTTGGTCTTCAGTGGGTAAACCCACAGCCTTCTAGAACAGTCGTCAATGAAAGAAACAAAGTACTAAGCTCCACCGATCGACTTCTCTTTGAATGGTCCGCACACATCTGTGTGAATGAGATCAAGTAGTCCGATTTTTGGGGTTGACGAAACTCCATTGAAGAAAACTCTTCACTGTTTCCCGGCCAAGCAGTGGAGACATGTCTTCATCCCGTCCTCCTTTGTCCCGTTGATTAGGCCCTTTCTGGCCAAATAAGACAATCCCCTTTCACTCATGTGGCCCAACCTCCTGTATCACAAATCCTCTATCTCCTTACAAATTGTAGCGTTCACATCTCCGGCCATTGCACAGACCTTCATTACAAACAGGTCGGAGCACTTTTTTCCTTTTGCTGCAACAAAGACCCTCTGGTCAGCTTTCACTCACCTTCACAGAAGGTGTTGCAGTAACCTTCATCATCCAACCGACCAGCTGAGATGACATTCAAACGAATATTAGGAATGGGATGTACATCCTTCAACAGCAGCTTCGTGCCATTATTTGTGACCAGAATGATATCTCCTCTACCTACAGTAGGAGATGTTTCTTTATTACCCATCCTAATTACTCCAAAATCTCCTGGAGTGTAGGATGTAAACAATCCCTTTTTGGACGTGACATGTAGGGTAACACCCGAATCAATTACCAAGCTAGATTCCATGTCTGTCAAGTTTGTCACATCTCCTTGACATGTCAGCAGGAGATCCCCACTTGTGACTACTGAGACGGAGGACGTTTCCTCCCTGTGTCCTTTGTCACATTTCTCCTTCTCTGCATTTTTCTGCTTCCATTTGAAACAATACTTCTTGATGTGGCCTTTTTTACCACAATGATGGCACTCTAGGTTTTGGTATCTGGACTGTGACTTGCTGCGATCTTTTTCTCTTGATTTCTGGTGGCGACCTCTAATTCTTCCCCTGGATTCGGTCACCAACACCTCAGAATGAGGGGACGATGAGGTTTCTTGTGACCATCTGGACTCGTTCATGAGTAGAGAGGCAATAATCTCATCTAACCTTAAAGTATCCTTGCCAAACAGTAAGGTTGTAACGATATGATCATAGGTGGCCGGCAGAGAGGCCAGCAGAAAGCCTCTACAACCTCTAGAAATTAGGTGGAGCAGTTTCCACCGATGCACACGCTAGAAAGCCTCTACAACCTCTATGCCTAGCGTGCAGCGCCGAAATGATCGAGGGAGAAACTCTGCTGCCAATGCCTTGAAACTGGAAAGGTGGATGCTTGGGCGGATTAAAGCGTATAAGCTTTTTAGCACAATCAATGCTAGCATGGCAAGAAGCCAGCCAATCCATTCCGAGAATTGCGTCAAATTCTAACATATCAAGTGGAATCAAATCTACTCGCAGATAATGACCATTTGCCGGAGTGGCAAATCTAGGAGTAGATTTTCGGAGTGGCATTTGATGGAATGGAAATCTGGATTGGCATTTGTTGGAGTGACAAATGCCAGAATGGAATTTACCGGAAAGGCCTGACTGGACAAAGGCTGGTTTGGTAGGAATGGTCGGTATGCAAGGATTGGCCGGTTTGGAATTCTAGGAATTCCAAGAGAGGAATTCCGAAATGAAATTTCTGAATAGATAAGAGTCGGACGGTCAGCAAGTTGTGTTGGGTAAAGAGACTAGTGAAGATCGAGGACTAGGTGATGGCCAAAGAGACTAGTCACAACCGAGGACACTACGTGATGGTTAGAGAGGCTAGTAGAGATCGAAAACACTAGGTGATGGCCAACGCAACTTGTCTGGAATGTTGGCAGCTGATTGTGCAAAGCTGTTGACTTTTCAGAGTTGGTATTTGCAAAGCAGGTAACTGTTATGCAGAGCATGCACCCATCTGTGCAGAAAGTAGGTTGACCTGTAGAGCATGTGTATCTGAAAAAGCGCGGAAACTAGTGATGTTGCAGAAAACAACAGGTTTGGTATGACAAATTATCTGCAAGATCAGGCCAGGTGAGTAGATGGATTTGACGGCGGAGTCTTTATAAAGAGTACACCAGGTGCTTCAAGAGATAGATAAGCAACAATGTGAGGGTTGCAAGGAAAAAGGCGAGTGGCAGTAGCAATGGCCGCGGGAGTGGTAGACGGAAGTAGTAGCGGCAGCATTTGTGGTGGAACATAGAAGGAGAGTGGAATGGAGTAGGAGTGTAGAAGGGAGCTCTCATCATTTGCCGTCTACTGTCACACTTACAAAATCAGTGTTGGTCCAGTACCAGTAAGGCCCAAAGAAATGTCAGGCTCAATCCGTGAAGCAGCAACCCAAGCGGCCAACTCAGCCCAATATTCAAAACAGCTTGCGTGGCAGCCCAGTACTTGCAGCCAATCGACGTTATCTGCAACCCATTAATACGGCTGCAGGGTGGCAGGAACATCACAGAGGAAACCGGCCAATGAGGAGAAGGTCGGTGTTGCCAACCACGACTCACGCCGCTGCCCACAGTTCTTCGGCCAATCCCAGCGCAAGAGATAGACCAAGCATGGCCTACGACATACGGTGGTCTCCCCTCCACCACAAGGCGACAACTAACACGCCGGCGACCACCACTGGGCAGCGGTCGACGAATCCCTGCAAGAAGGATTCTCGGGCCAAAAACTCCAAGTCAAGGAGCCTATAAATTTCCTCTCCTTTCACTGGAAACGGGATCGAACTCTGGGCACTCAGCTTAATATTGAGCAACAAGGCTCTCCCCTCAGAGATAAAATCCACAAATCAGCGCCCAGATCCCATCTCTACCGCCTTGTTCGGGCTACAAGAGTGAGTCACCTTCTACGGTGCATATAGGGAGCTAGGCCTCCATTTACCCGCCCATCAATCTCCCACTCCTGTATTTATGTACTCTTCAAGCATTCACAGTATATTTTCGCACACCTCTAAGCGTGCTTTTTCCCCTTTCCATTTATTGCGGAAAGTTGCTGACTTGAGCGTCAGAGTGTCTTCGGTGGGAGAAATCCTACTAGACCTCTGATCTCTTGTTTGTTAGTTGTGTTGTGCAGGTTCCAGGTTAACAGTTACGGAAATCGGACCCGCTCGTGATTGCCTCTGGACGATAAGGAATCCGAATGCTCACTAATCTATACAACAATCAGGAACTCAGGACGTAACATTAGCACTATCTGTGAAAACGAGTTAAAAAGCCTAGCGTCTCCTTCCCACACTCCTTCACAACAAGATGGTCGACACTAGGGCACAAGCCAATGCCCCTGCAAGGGATGCTGTCGCTCGCGATGATGATCCCTCAGTGGGAAGTCATGCTGACATCCGTCAGCAGCTTGACATTTACTGCCCAGGCATCGATGTGGGCAACATGCGGCTGATGATTCAAGTGCTTTGCAACAGGACGGGTACACCATCGATGGGGCTGCTCCCCCAGCATCTCAGGCGTCATCTTCCAGGCGAGGAGGATGTCACGCCAGAGCCCCCAGGGACAAACCAGATTTGCCTGATAACGCCGAGGCCTAGGCGGCCTCCGACAGCAGAGCCCACTCTACAGTTGGAAGCCACCCTAGCCTGGACGAGCGAGAGGAGAGCCTAGAACGGCGTAACCCCCGTAACTCCCGTAACGAAAGGAGGCACATAGCCGCGGACTCATATAGATCGTGGCCGCCCCGTGCAAAAAATTGCCGCAACTGACAAGCTCAACAGAACCAACAGGGTCACATGGAGCTCCGCGACAACATCAATGCGCGGAGAAGTGAGTCTGACCCATCGTTGGAGGAGAAGGTGAAGGTGCTCTGGGACATCCTACACAAGGAGACGCCAATGCGGTCCTCTGCTGACCTGCAAAGATCGCCCTTTGCCATGGATCTCCGGACCTAGCCGCTCCCTCGCAAGTTCTAGATGCCAACACTGGATCGGTACGACTGGAGTAAGGATTCGATGGACCATCTCAACTACTTCCACACCCACCTATCCCTCTTGGAGGTGAGCGAGGTTGTGATGTGCCAGTGCTTCCCCATTAGCCTCAAGGGGGACACACTACTTTGGTTCTATGGCCTCCCGCCAAACTCTATCTGCTCCTTTGACGAGCTTACGAATTGCTTCTTGAGCCAATTCGCCTCCAGTCAGAGGGATAAAAAGCAGTTGTGGCACCTGGCCTGCCTCCGCCAGAGGATGGATGAAATCCTGAAGCGATTCCTCAACCGCTTCAACATTGAGGTGCGTCAGATCCCCCAACTCTCTAACGAGGTGAAGCAAAATGCTTTCGTTGCCACGCTGGCGGCGGGGGATTTCTTCAAGCATTTGTCACATCAGTGCCTCAGTCCTTCAGTGAAGCAAAGGCCATCACCCGAGCCTATATCTTGGCGGAGGAGGCCAACGAGGTAAAGCGTCCCGAGTGCATGGACCGCCCTTCGAAAGAGCCCAAGCTTGCCACCGGGAAGAAGAGGAACGACGATGGTAGCCACTTCCAAGAGCACCATAAATAGCCACGGCCTTCGTCGAGATTGGAAAGGGAGTACAGGCTAGCGACCCTGATTCCCCTAAATGATACCTGCGCGAATATCCTGATACAGATCCAAGATGAAAAGTTCTTCAAGTGGCTGAAGGCGCTAAAGGGCTCAAGCGGATATGACCAGACGAAGTACCGTCAGTACCACCGCTGCCTGAGACATTCCACGGAGAACTGTCGGCCCCTGCAGTAAGAAATGGAAAATCAGATCTACCGTAGACACCTCAAATGGTTTGTAAAGGGCTCGGGGCAGGCCCCTGTGGCCTCGAAAGGCAGGCGAGTGAGCCTCCAAGGAATCGTATGGCCACTGGCGTGATTAGTATGATGTCAACCGCGCCGGCCAAAAGCAATAGGCAAGCTCAGCTTGAGCAGACTTCCAACAACAAGAGAGCGAAGATAGGGGATAGGAGTAATGTCATTAGCTTTAGCAATAAAGATATGGCTAATGTAACCTTTCCCCATTCTGATCCCCTTATTGTATCCGCCCTCATTTCAAACGGTACGATTAACTACCAACTGAAACGAGTCTTTGTCGATAATGGAAGCTCTCAAAATTTGCTATATCTTGTTGCCTTCTTTAAACTTGGTTTGAGATGAAGCCAGTTGAAAGCGGCCGATGGCCCTCTGCACGGGCTGAACAATGAACCTGTGCCTGTACAGGGAGTGGTCCAGTTAGAGGTCACGATGGGAACTTACCCGCATACTACAATGCCATCCAACGTCGTTCCTCGTCATCGATCCGCTGTCCGTTTACAATAACATCCTGGGCAGACCCTTCCTCACAGTCTTCGGGGCTGTTACTTCGATCCCTCATCTGAAGATGAAGTTTTCAACCCTGTACAGTATAGGAGGTGCTCGGAGATCAAGTGACGGGATGGATATGCTACTTGTCACAAGTCACTCCAGCAGCGCCAGACTGCCTGGATGGAGACTTGGACCTCAATGTTGAAGCCATGCTACAGCAAGCCCAATTAGGAGAAGTAATTGAAGTGATTATTTTGGATCCTGTTGAGCTAGAGAAGTGCGTGCATGTTGGCAGCTCTCTCTCCCCGGCTGACCGCGACCAACTAATCGGCTTTCTACGGAAGAACTCTGACGTGTTTTCATGGGTCCCTGTCAACATGCCCCGGATACCCGCCGAAGTAATGGCCCACAAGTTGGGCATCGATCCTGGCCTCAATCCCGTGCGGCAAAAGTATAGGAACCACTTCGTAGATAAACTGATAGCCATAAGGGAGGAAGTGAAGAGACTGCTGGACGTTAGATTCATTAGAGAGGTCAAATATCCAGACTGGCTATTCAACGTCGTGCTCATAAAGAACAACGATAAGTGACGGATGTGCATAGATTTCACCGATGTGAACAAAACCTACCCTAAGGACAGCTTCCCACCCCCTCGGATTGATCAGTTGGTGGACTCCACGTCTGGGCACAAGCTCCTGAGTTTCATGGATGCCTACTCAGGATACAATCAGATCAGGATGCACCCGGACAACGAGGAGCACACCTCCTTCATGATCGACTAGGGAACGTACTGCTATAAGGTAATACCCTTCGACCTAAAAAATGCTAGGGTAACCTATCAGCGCTTTGTGAACAAGATGTTTAAGGCCCATATTGGGAGGAACGTGGAGGTATGCGTCGACGACATGCTCATAAAAAGTAGGCTAGCCAGCGACCATGTTCGTGATTCAGAGGAGACCTTCCAGGTTCTCTAGGTTCATAGGATGAAGCTCAATCCGGTCAAATGTGCGTTCGGAGTGAGTTCTGAAAAGTTCCTAAGCTTCGTCATGTCCCAGTGTGGCATAGAAGCAAACCCGAAAAAGATCGAAGCCATCCTTGACATGAACCCTCCGTGAACCATGAAAGAAGTGCAGAAGCTCACCGGACCGTTGGCACCCCTCTTGCGAATCCTAGCTAAGTCCGCGAAGAAGTACTTGCTCTTCTTTAAGGTGCTTAAACGGACAAAATCGTCCAGATTTTGGTGGATTTATGAGTGCAGGGAAGCTTTCAAAGAGCTAAAAGCGTACCTCGTCAGCCCACCTCTCCTAAGTTCTCCATGCGCGGGCAAGGACCTGTACCTCTACCTGGCTAAGTTGGACATGGTGCTCAGCTCAGTGCTCGTCAGAGATCATGAGGGTGCGCAGCGACCAGTGTACTACGTAAGTAGAGTATTGACGGACGTGGAGACCGGCTACCCGCACGCGGAGAGGATTGCGTCGACCCTCATCTATTCAGCACGAAAGTTAAGGCCCTACTTCCAAACCCACCGGATCATCGTTCGTTCTAACGGATCAACCCTTGAAGTCGATCCTACAGAAATCGGAGACCTCCGAGAGGCTTGTCAAATGGGCTATAAAATTGTGAGAGTTTGACGTGGAGTTCCGACCACGACCGGCCCACAAGGGCCAAGCTCTGGCAGACTTCATCGTCGAGGCAGCGACCCCAACTCTAGATAACCCATACAGCCCGAGGAGCTTGGATGCGCCAGGCGTTTCATCATGGACCCTAAATGTGGATGGATCATCCACCCAAACAGGTAGCAAAGCCAGGGTCGTGCTCAGGACTCCAGATGGTACGGAGATCAAGTACTCTGTTACACTGACCTTCCCTACCACTAATAACATGGCAGAACACGAAACTCTTCTTGCAGGACTTCGTCTAATAAAGGAATGTTTTGCCAAGTTACTGGTCATGCGCAGTGACTAGCAGCTCGTGGTCAATCAAATCCACGGAGCCTTCGAGGTGTCGAACTCTCAGCTCGCGAAGTACCTGGCGAGAGCAAAAGCCCAGATCCAGGCTTTCGAGCACTTTAGGATTGAACATGTGCCCATAGCTGAAAACTATAAAGCTTACCAGTTGGCTCAGGATGCAGCTGTAGGATCTCTGGAGCAGCATGCCAGGAACCTATGGGAAACCCTGGCCGTACCTAGTGTGGACATTTCGGACCAAGAAGTGCTGCAGATCGACAAGGGCAACAACTGGATGACCCCATACCATAAGTATCTGACGGACGGAATATTGCCTACAAACGCCGATGAGGCCAAGCGGATCAAGAAGATAGCAGGCTGGTACGCGATCCTCGATGGTAGACTACACAAGCGAGGGTATTCCATTCCCTACCTAAAATGCTTGATCCTAGAGGAAGCTGAGTACGCACTGAGCAAAGTCTACCTTGGCATATGCGGCTCGCACGTCAGAGGAAAAAACCTCACATTCAAGATTATGCGGTAAGGTCTTTTCTGACTCACGATGAAGCGAGATACCTTGGAATTCGTGAAGAGGTGTGAAAGCTGTTAGGTTCACAGGACCATGGCTCATCAGCCTTGCATATAGCTACACAGCCTCCAATCTCTATGGCCATTCGCATAATGGGGGATTGACATCCTTGGACCGCTACCTCTGGCCTCCTGACAAAGAAAGTTCCTCATTGTTGGCATTGATTACTTCATCAAGTAGGTAGAGGCAGTTTCTCTGGCACGGATCACAGAGAAAAACATAACGGAGTTCCTCCGTCAGAATATTGTTTGCCGTTTCAGGACTTCCGAGGTCATAGTGACTGATAACAGAACTCAATTTACCGAAAAATAGTTCACCAAGTATTGTGTAAGCCTGCACATCAGGCTAATTCATACGTTTGTGGCATATCCACAAGCAAACGGGCAGGTCGAAGTCACCAACAATACGTTGCTGTATGGACTAAAGACCAAGTTGGAGGACACAGGAGGCTTGTGGGTCGATGAGTTACCTTCTGTGCTCTGGTTGTATCGAACAATGCAGCGAGAACCAACGAGAGAGACACCCTTCAATCTCTACTATGGAGTTGAAGCAGTTGTCCCCGTTGAAGTGGGACTCCCCTCCCTGTGGGTCGAATGCTTCGATCCGGCCACGAACTCCCAGAAATTCAGGAAATACCTTGACTTGCTCTCGGATGTTCGAGATGCTGTTCGCCTGAGGACAGCAGCCTACCAACAGCGTATTGTACGGTACTATAATAAGAGAGTGAAGGCACGCCCGCTTGAGATTAAAGACCTGGTCCTCTGGAATATAGAGGCTGCGGGAAGGGCCGCAAGCAGGAATAAACTCTCCCATAGCTGGGAGGGCCCGTTCCTTGTCTCAACAATCTTCCAGAGTGAAGTGTACAAGCTACGCATCCAGGACGGCAAGTTGGTCCCGCGGACCTGGAATGCCGCTAACCTAAGGAAATATTATCAGTAGCACAGAATTGGCTCGGGTAAGGCATACACGCACACCATGAGGAATGCTTGGACATGTATTGTGTTTTCATTTAATAAAATTGATAATTCATGTTATCTTGTGTGTTCATTCATATAAGTGTTTGCATGCATGACATTCCAAAAAATAAAACAACATAGATTGCCCCTAAGTCGGGAGGATTACCGTCCGTCCATAAAACGAGTCCTTAGCTCTGTGCCAAGTCGCTCGGAAGTGGCCACATTAGAATCTCGACTCAACATCGAGAGGCCCTAAGTGGCCCTTCAGACCTTGGCTCTGTGCTAAGCAGCCCGAAAGCGGCAATGTCAGAATCTCGACTCCACGTCGAGAGGCCCTAAGTAGCCCTTCATTCCTTGGCTTAGCACCAAGCAGCCCGAAAGCGGCCACCTCAAAATTTTGACTCCACGTCAAAAGACCTTGAACGGTCCTTCAAACCTCGATGTCACACTAGGTGACCCAAGCAGTCAAAACGTCAGGCCTGGGGCTTTTGAAATTCCCAACATACGGCCACCAAAATCTTATGGGGCAAGAATTGCATGTGTGCGGCGACCTTCTCTCGAAGAAGAGTCACTCTCAGCCTACGACGGTCATAGGCTAGGACCGTGCACACGGGAGCGACGATGCTTTGAGTGGGGACCGAGACCTAAAACAGGTATCGTGTGCAAAAAGGCCTAGACTTAGAGTTTGGCTGCTGTGGCCTGAAAACCCAGTTGGCCCTTAGCGTGGCTCCACGGGACTTGCAACGATATCCATTCTACTAGATCGAGCTTCCCATTAAACGGGCGAGATGCGACGACATCCTCTGACGAAGGATGAGTACAGCATAAGAAGGCGCCAGATTGGGGCCTTGGCGACAATAATTTTATAGCTTAGCGTCAAAGACATGAACGAAAATTCAAGAAAGCTGTATCATGTAGCCAAAGACATCAGGTGCGAGAAAAAATAAATGCCTTTCATTTATCAAGGACAAGGATATTACAGTGCGACACTATGTAATGAAAAACATAAGAGCTATTCTAATCCTACGAGTCCAACGGCCCATCCTCTCCCGAGAAGTCTCTCAAACAGGAGCTATCAGGGACTCCGACATTCCGTGGATGCAAAATACCCACAAAAATGCTCGGAAGATCGACGGAGACGATCTGACGACACAGGCGGATACCATCCCAAAATCTGGCGTTCAATGTGAGGTGCACTTCTTCTGGAGTGAGCCGCAGCCTGAGGTAAGTGGTGAGGTGAGATATATCTTCCACTAGGGTAGAGGTCCATCCTCTCAGCTGCTCGACCTTCTGCCTCAGCTGCCCAGTCTCCTTCGTAAGCTGTTCGCCCTCCTCCACCAGCCGCCTATTCTCCTCCCTCAGTTGTTCACTCTCCTGCGATAGTCGCTCGACTTTTAGCAGCTCATTCTCATCCCTGAGCACAGCGGTCTCTGCTTCCGCGCATTGTGCCATCTCCTGCCTAGACTCTTCCCTGACCTGAAGAAAGAAGTCAAGTAGTTGGGCATGCAGCACATTGAGGAAGATGAACCCCTCAGGGACCTACAAGAGTAAACAAGGGATCAACAAATCTCAGAGTTCCAGTCTGCAGAAAGGCGCATGGACCAAGACAATCTCACTTGAGTAGAGAATGAGGTCGTGTGACTAGGCCTGCCTCCTGATGCCGGCACGCTTGGGGGCTCCAAGTGCCCAACAACAACCTCTGTGGAACGGAGAGCATCCGGAGTCGCAGGCGGTGAGAAAACGCTTGGGGGCTCCGGCTCCTGAGCCGCTTCCACCGCAATCGCCTCTGGGGCCAAGTCAGCATTAGGTGGGCTAGCGGCCCATCCGGCCATAGCTTCCTTTGCAGCAGCAACTCTTCCTTGGACATGCACCTCCTGGGATGCTTTGTCAGGCGATCTCGTGAGCTCCAATGCCCGAGGTGGCCCTGGCAAACACTCCGAGATGCCAGCCTCCTCCACCTCTCTTGACTAGGGCGCGTCGACTTCCACTATCGGCATGTCTTCAGCGACCGTATCCGGCCGCTCCTGATTGACACAAGGACTCATGGGGGACTCCCCTCCAGAATGAAGTTCCACCACGGGAACTTTGTACTCAGCCAGCATCATAGCTGGGATTGGTGAGTGTTCAGCCACTCCCTCCAGCGGCTCCGTGTTAGACACCTAATCTGGAGTGGAATACACAACAAGTGCGGCGGCCATCGCCGCTGGTCTCTGCGACCTCCGGGTGGAGGTGCCACCAGCCTCTCTCAACCTCTTCAGTAGAGCCTCTACCTCCTCCTCCGACGTGGTCTCCAACAATGAGACACTTTCCTTCAGAAGTTTCCTTAACGGCTTGTGAAGCACAATGGCGTCAGACTTTTTCTTCTCTAGGCTGACGATGGCCCATCCAAACTTCGGCCCCCACCTGGTGGCCCCAAAAGTATGAGTGGTCAAATAATGACCCTGGTTGGAAAATGTCGCCATCTCCTAGCGAATTGCTGCAAGAAGTTTTGCGGAGTCGCTCTTCTCTTCAGTAGTCACCGCCCTGCGAAAATACTCGGGGATTGGACCCCACTCGTTGGAACGTTTTGAGTCCGAGGGCTCCTGCAGGAAGAAGAACTGGTTATTCCAATTCTTTACCGAGTCAGGATTAGTTCCTCGAAAGTGAAAGCCAGCACGGGGAGACATTGAGACGCAATCTTTGAACTTAGAGAAGTGAAAGATTACCTTCTCCGCCTTTGCATTGATGATGCAAGAATGAAGGCAGCCGAAAACGCACAAGGTAACTAAATAACGAACAGCGTTCGGATGAAATCTCACAACAAGAACATGCAACGCTTTGACAAGAGTGTACAGATCGCACACCATGGGGTAGCGAAGCTCGCCCTTCAGATGGTGCTCTTAAACGGAGATGAAACCCTCTGGAGGGGCGTTAGCTCTACCAGTGGAACCAGAAGCAAGGTAGGCCCAATCACTGGGGATCCCGTAGTCTACCATTAAAGCAGCAATGGCGCTCGCTGTCAAGACAGACCCAGTATTGTTAACCCCATGATGGACAACGCGAGAAATTCGGGAAGAGGAAGGGGATCCTTTCTTCTTTGCCATCTCTCTCTCTCTGGAATAAGCTGAAAGCCTTCAGCGCGAGGAAGCATAAAAGAAGGGGTTTTACTGAAGTGCCGCTTAAATAGACAATGGGGTGCCAGCGCACGGAAAAACTCAAATGACGTCTTTGCTTAATGGCCAGGTCACATGTCGGCCCAGCGGGAACATCGCGAGTCCTAAACAATAGCCACTCATGACCCCTGCCAGACTGCAGATCAACATTACCTAGCCACCTGCCAGAGTCCCTGCTGTCACACCTGCATTTAATATGGGGATTTTGACCATCAGGGACGGCGGTGGCAAGACTTCCAAGATGAGCGGGTACGAGAGAGAACAAACTATTCAAGCATATCGAGCGACAAAAAATAAATGGTGCAGCTAAGTATAAAGTTTCATTATATGATTCATTAATAACTTTTTTCTACAACAGCCTACGGCAGCAAAGTATAACTAATGGCCCCCTCGGGGCCCAGAAGGATCTAGAGTGGTGTACTCCGTCAGGTCCGCGCGCATTGGAGCGCTGGAGTTTTGAGAGTCTAGGATACCGATATGGAAGTTTGGATCCTCCAGCAAGACTAGTTTCCGGTTGAGACGGATGCCGTCCTGGAAGTTCCTTTCTAATAAAGGACCCACATCCTTTGGCGAAAGCATCAACCTCAGCTCAGCTTCCAATAGTGCACACTCCACACCAAGTCCTGCCTAGACTTGCTCAAGCTCCTCTTGAAGAGCTTGTATGTGGTCCTAAGCCTGCATGTTGGCACTAACAAGCCTGGAGGCCCTAGACCCAGACTTTGACCATGCTCATTCAAAGCGTGCCGCGCGAGCCTGAGCTCACTCGACTACGCCGATGGTAGCTTGCACATGCATCTTCATGTCCTCCACAGCCCTGGCGACTCAATGAAGCGAGGGATCCGCCCTCCTGGACCTACGACGCCGCAAAGGAGTGGACGCCTCTTCCCTCTCGAAGCGCGGTGGCACCCTCAGAAATCGTGCCGGACCACTATAGTGGCCTCCGAATGCAGCCCTCTACTGCCACTGCACCAGGATCAGCTCCATCACGAGTCCCTAAAGTGTGTCTCTCACAGATTCACCAGAGGGAAATTCAGATCCCGAAGAGGAGGACGACCCTTCCATGGAATCATAACGTGAAGGGGGAAACAGAAAAAAACTCAAAGGCAGCGGAGATTCGAAATATAATTACAATATATATAATTATTTCAAATATATCTAATTAATCCGAAATCATAATTAATATCAAAATAATCTAAATGGAGATTCAAAATATTACATGTCTCACATCATTAAAAAAATATAAGATACCAAATATAGAGAATATCAACTCAAAAAAAGGTTCTAATTTCGGTGCTTTAATTAGTAATTATCCAATTTTTGAGTTATATGTAATTGTTAGGTCCCAGTCAAATGTGGGCCAAGAATGACGAGGCCCAATCGGAGGGGGACTAGTCCGACTGGGCAACAGGGCCCAGACCTCCCTGTGAAGCCCAACAGATCCTAGCATACGGCCCACTTGATGCCTCAGGTCAACAACCAATCAAATTGCCTCTGTAGCCTCCAGGACGACTGCAAATAGGAAGAGCCAGCGCAGAAGATGCCAGCCAATGAGGGAGAGGTCAGCGCTGCGAGCCATGGGCAGGCCGTCCTCACAACCACTCAGCTAATCCCTACGCAGGCATCAAACTAGGCGTGTTTGGTACCTGGTAACGGTCCCCTAGCCCCCGCTAGGCGACAACCAACACGGCTGGCCACCACTAGCGCCCAGTAGCCGACGAATCTCGACAAACCTCTTGTCGGAAGACCCAGCTCCTGAGGCCTCCTAGAAGAAGCCCATAAATATCTTCCCCTGCTAAGGAAAGGAGAGAGAGGAGAAAAAGCCTTAAGCAAAGAAAACAGTGGGCACAGATCAAGGAGCAAGAACCAGCTCTCTACCCTCAAGCCACCGTCATTTCTCGACGGAGTTAGTAAGGCACCCATGGTGGTACAACCAACGAAGCCCAGACCTCCAAACCATCACACTCCCGCATCCTTATATTCCTATCATGTTTATCTTTAGACGTCCATTTGTCCGTTTATCATGAAAGATATCTGATTTGAGCGTCAGAGTGTTCACGGTGGGATAACGTCCCGCCGTCCTCTGACCTCTCGTTTGCAATTTGTTGTGTGTAAGTTTTAGGTTAGTAGCGACAGAAACTAAACCCGATCCAAATTGACCGATAACGGAAGATCGGAAAACTCTCTAATCCGTACAATCGATGACTAGAAACGCATTAGTAATCAATATCAAAAAAATGGAATGCTTTTTAACTCTAAATATTAAATGCTTAAATTTTATTAGATTTTTTATTAGTTGTAACATTTAAATTAATTTGACCTCGAGTTAATTAATCCAGTAAAATTCTTCCTCCGTAGTTATCATAGATGATAGATTATTAAACGAGTAAAAAAAACTTGAAAATAGTATTGTTGCTTCGGCAGATTGATCATGGCCGTCCATTGTGGGGCACAAAGTATTTTTGCTTCATGATTAAATAGAGCCACCTATCAAATAATAATAATAACAACAATAATAATAATAATACTAGGACGACCACGACAATCATAAGATAGCTGAATTTCAAGAACACATGCATCACGTTCCAAATTTCAATAGAAAATATCTTACTGGAAAAACAGCTAATATCTTACTGGAAAGACAGCTACGTTTCAACCACTATGTATTAATTGTATTTCCCATATATGTGTGTGTGTGATGGTTATCCAAGTAGAACTGGATTGGTGTTTTAAATTTTATAATTTAAATTATACACATTATAATAATTAGTAAGAGGTTAAATAATACAAAATTTACTCTCTAAAATATCCTTCAACTCTTAAATTAAAATTTTTTTAAGACAATAAAAAATTATAAAAAGTTAAAGACTAAAAAGAGTATAAGAAATGGAGGATTTCACTCCATGGTATTCAAGATTCGTAAGCGTATAGAGGATTGGAGTTCCGCACTTGTGATTTTTATAAGTGATTCGGATTCCATTCCCTTATTTAAGATAAATAAGTGTATTTTAACCTTTTTATCAATCAGTATACCATTCCTAAAGAGATATAATTACGTATTAACGGAGAAATTATGTTAGTTAAGAATTGAATGACTCAATTGTTATTTAGCTTTGAATCTAATACTTGTCTATTAGATGCATTAACTATTTATTTAATTTGACTGTTTATCACTTGGTTTATATAACACTTTATCAGGATTAACTATTTGGAATTATTAACCGGGCAGTTATTCGGTACCTCAGTTTCGGTATTACTGGTAGTTCGATCATTTGGATATCCGATAATTTAATTGGATTTCTTTTTGTTTCAGACCAAATAATTCGATTGGTTTATGTTTTTCTATGAACTGACAATTTGTGGGCTCCTTATAGTAATGGATTAAGTTGATCTCATTTTAGATCGTACCATCTTCCCACACGCATATAAATGAATTAACAATCCCAAAAATTCATTGATTAAAATGGGTTAACTTAAATTTAATTATAAATTTATTCCTTGATTAAAATGTTTCAATTTAAATTTAATCATAAAATTACAAATGAAAAATTTGTAGTGATAATTCAAAAGTTATTTGTATAAATCCAAAAAATTATTGATCAAATGCCTCAACGTAATTTTAATTACTGAATTGCAAATAAATGGTTTATAGGATACAATTGAACATCCTAATTGGCTGAATTGCAAATAAAATTTACCCAATTATAAATTTTGCTTTTTTAACAAATATAAATTTACGTAACCTAATACGTCTCAAGAATCTGAATTAATATACAAATTAAGAAGCTGCCTTGCTACGTCCAAACATTCCAATAGAAATGGGTCCAGTTTTTATAATTTCGAATTTGGAATTTTCGCACCACAGCAAAACATAAAGGAGGCAGGACAATAATCTAGATGACAAAATCCAGTTGCCACCTCTCCAGAGTTACAGAAGCGTAGTAACCTGATGAATATTCAACTGGAAGTTTATTTACCAAAAAATCCTTGGCATTTGGGCATCAAGCTTTCAATCTCAGTATCAAAACACAAATGCTTGTATGAAAAAAAATTAAATGATCTTCTCCAGTGGTAGAAGAGCATCACGATCAATTCAAGAACTTGGCCTGTAATAGCCATAGACGCCATAAAAGCTCTGAAGAGAAGTAAGGGACAACAATAAAACAGCAGCTATGAACGAAATAACAGCCCAAGGACTGTTAAAATACTTGTACTTGAGCATTGTTAGCCAATGATGCCACCTCTTGTCGTAGTGCTCTTTTACATCCTTGTGCAATTTTAAAAGATAGCTGTGGTCTCTATCAAAAACCACCTCTTGACATATCTTATTGAACAAATTTGCAACTTCAGTATCATTTTCTAGCCAATGCGCAATTATCCCATGAGAATGAAGGTACGCCACATCCTCAGCCGAGTTGATCAAGTTATCCATAAAAGTCAAATAAGAAGTGATATTTTTAGTGCAGTAGGGATGGCACTGCTCAAACGCTACAAGATTGAAGAACAAAGGCTTTGTACCGTCATGTACCAATAGCCGAGGAATCTTGAGCACCCCATTCTCAAACTCTATGTCACAAAATCGGTGAGTCTGCCTCTCCTCGAATTTGATTCCAGCATTCTTCAGGTCGATGGCACAATGAACTAGCCGCTGTTGTCTCTTATCTGCTACTGTATTGGTTGGTGGCTCCCGCTTGAACCAGATTTCTGGGGCCGGTGGAGCCCTTTTGAGTAAGAGGCTATTTCGGAAGACATCAAGGCAATGCAGGGCTTCCTGATCTGGTAAAGGGTGAAAGGCAAAGTCGACATGGCTGAGAGAAGATTTCGGTTTGTTGCGGTCGCTTACAGTCAGTGTCTCGGTGGGAATTAACGGGTCGAGGAACTCAAGTGCTAGCCGGGAAACAAACCTCTTCTGGTCGGACTTCTGGTCTGGCTTGTCCAACTGTAGACTGAGCAACCTGTCAAGGACAAAAAGAGGAATCTGATTCTCCAGCATTATCATGTCTCTCTGGATGGAATGCATCGTGACCCGCGCGCCGAACACGGGGTCGTTCTTATCGTACCCGAGAGCCGGGAACCCTTTTTCTACACCCCTGAAGAGCTCAAGGACAAAGCAGCCGTCGAGGACCATAATCTCGACAAACTTGTCGCTGCAAAGAGACACTGGCTGCTCATAGCAGGCGCGGGCCTTCTCCTCGAGCTCCTTCATAGAATCAAGGTAGAGGTTTATGTCTTGATGGGTGCGATTAAGCATGCAACGGAGCCCACGCCATTTGTGCGGTTCCATCTTCCGGAGGGCTCTCCTGCCATGGTAGTAAGGACCCAAGGACACAACTTGCGGAATGTAGGCCTTGTGATCGACCAGTTCTCTTAGGATATGTGGGACTCTATATATGCCCAATTTTGACCATGAGCTCGACAATTCATGCCGTCTAGCATGCTCGAGGTTTTCTCTAATGGAAATCATCCACTCGGATTCCCGAGGAATATTGGCTTGGGATTGGACGAATTCGTGCTTCTCTATCTCCCCGTTAATCCCACCCACCTGCGGCAGCTGAGAGGGCTGTGGCTGCTGCTGCTGCTGCTGAGGCGGCCGTGGTGATCCAATTGATCGTGGCGTGCTTTCGAGACTGGCTTCTACGGTCTCTTTGAGTTTAACGGTGATCAGGTACCAACTCAGAAGATCTTTGTCGAATACTGCAACCATTTCTTAATTTTTGCAGAAGGGGTTTCTCCTTCTCCGGATGAATATACTCAGGACGAATCAAATTCTCTTATGCCTCGTGGCTGCTGAAAAGCCTCTTTATTCTTGTTTAATTTTCGAGATTAGCAGAAGTGAAAGGCATCTGATTTAAGTTACTGTATTTTTGCTACTTGTAGAGACTGGAGAATTGATCATAGATGACTTGTAAATAGATGGGATGAGTATTATTTTTATCATTGTAGTTTTACCTGGTCCAATTTATTTGTCTGTGGGACTCCATCTAGTCTGGAACCAGAGGGAATGTCCCTTTCATGGACCCTCTTGGCTACTTTTCAGCCTTTTGAGCCATGAATGGCAATCGAGTCATATTGTTTTGATCATAATTTAGTTGAATTATTTTTCAAATTAAATTAAAAAACTGACAAAAAGTTTTTAAAATTTAATTAAATATTACATCGTACTATTTTAGTTCATATTGTAGTTATTATAATTTGCTTAATTTTTTACATAGATATCAATGGTATTGCGATTTTTAGTACAATATCGAGACCGTTACTATTCCCTAGGGGTGTGATTTAAAATAAGAGGCATTTATCAAATTTTCTGGAAGACATATAATGCATAAACTCACTACAGTCTGATGATATTAAATAAATTTTTAATTTGACAGACATATTAGCTTAATAGTTAAGGCTTTCATTATAATTTAAATGCTCACGCACTTTAAAGAGAGTCACTGTAGTTTCAACCATCACTGCACGCATTTATTCGGTTGCGGGGTTCAGAGGGGATCAACTATTTGCTTATTCATGAAATGGATGGATATGGTTATCCTCTCGAGGAGAAAAAATAACAATAATTGTGAATATGAAAATGACTATTCTTAGAAGACGCCAATGAGAAGGGGCCCCATGATGTATGTTGTGTGTGTTTCTCTGATGACCTTTTAGGTGAAGTCTTCTTCTATGCGTTTAAAGCATTGTGGGTTTGAAAATGTTAAGTCGTATAACAATAACTTATAATCTAAATTATAATTATATGGGTTGTAGCTGTGAATGGTCTGCTCAGAGAGGATATTTGCAACAAATTATTATTATAATGAAAATTATTTGGACTTATTTTGTTGCACACTCGCACTCAATTGAGCCTCAATCCTACAAAATAACGTGAGCAGAGCAGAAAATTAAAGGAAAATTTGGGAGAGGAGGAGATTTGGCGAGGGGAAGTTTCGATAGGGAGTGAGACAGAAATAGAGAGGGAGAGAGAGAGGTAGAGAATTCGAGGAGAGTTGTCAAAAGAAGCAAATTGTATTCCCTTCCTAACTCCTGTACATGGCAGGTATTAAAGAAAATCGAACAACTGAACCATAACTGAACAGAATGAGACTAGTAATTGAACCAAGTAACTGAACCCTAACTAATTCACGGGACGGGGAAAAGCAGCAACTACCACGGGAAAATTAGAAAAAATAAGAAAACAGAAAATACTGGAGAATATAGTCCCGAATGTCTGAAACCCATATGTAATTCTGAAATTTCAGGGGTTGTTGAGTCTTCCCGGTGCTGGTCCTTGGTATTTAGGTATCCTGTGGTATCGTAATGCCCGCAACGATAAGATCGGTAATACTGCCTTTCTCATCAATAAGCACCTTATCCTCTAAGTTGAACAAAGGAAAGTCTTGCATAAATTCTGTCGTGGACTCCCATGTTGCTTCAGTTGTAGATTGGGATTGCCAGCAAATGATAAACTGAGGAATAAATCTACCCTGCTATAAGATTTTCTTAACCCATGAAGTTGAGCAGGCGATAGAAGAGGCTAGGAACCACATGCTTCAAGGGGAAAATCCACCACGTGGTAGGATCCCCTTGAAATTTTTTGAGTAAAGATACATAGAATACATTATGAATTTTTGAATAAACAAGTAATTTCAATCGATAGGCAACCGGGCCGATTCGTTCCAAGATGCAAAAGGGACTAAAGTAACATTTAGCCAATTTGTTGGACTGTCGGTGTGCTGTCGTAGTTTGCCGATAGGGTTGTAATTTGATTAGGATCCAGTCATCCACCCGAAAATCCTTGTCAATTCAATGGGTATCAACTTGATTTTTCATGCATAGTTAAGCATGTTTGAGGTTATTTTTGAGAGTAGTCAGAAGGCTGGAATGGTGTGTCAACAGCTTGTCCATAGCTGCAATAGAAGTGGTTTCCAGGGTGTAATCCATCGGGGAGGGAGGTGGTCTCACATACACAGTCTCAAATGGACTAATTTTTATAGCGGAATGCCACGCAGTATTGTAATTCCACTCTACCTAGGAAAGGAACCAACTCCACGTGGAAGGGTTATCAACCGCAAAACGACGCAAATAATCTTCTAAACAATGGTTAATGACCTCGGTTTGTCCATCTGTTTGCGGATGGTAGAAGCTGCTGGTGGATAATTTGATGCCCTGTAATTTGAAAAGTTTTTGCCAAAAATGATTCATAAAAACGGGATCCTGGTCCAAGACAATTTCTAGTAGAAAGCCATGTAACCAATACACCTCCCTAACAACAACCTCTGTGAGGTCTGTAGCCGAAAAGTGGGTATTTAAAGGGAAGAAATGGGTATATTTGGATAATTGGTCGACCACTACAAATATTACCGTCTTTTCACCTGAAGCAGGTAGATGAGTAAAGAAATCCATAAATATGGATTCCCAAATTTTACCTGGAATAGCTGAAATTCTCAGCGGCAGTCTGTGATGAATTCTCAAAGAAACAAGAGCTGGAACTGAGGAGTGCCTCACTTCCATTGGCGATAGCTAGCTCGTTTCCACCCCCCAACATCTTCTCAGACTCAGGGGAAGTTAGCCACCCGCTGCGGTGCACTAAGAGAGTCAGGCCTCCCACCACTTGCTCATTACATTTTTCACATCATCATTCAAACATCTCTTATACTTTTACAGCATTCAACCGCGCATCGCTCATAGCGTGCGCTATTTCTGTTCATTGCAGAAATTTGCTGACTTGAGCGTCGGAGCGGCCTCGGTGGGAAAAATATTGCCGGACCCCTGACCTCTTGTTTGTTATTTGTGTTGTGCAGGTCCAGGTTCATAGCGACGGAGACCGGACCCTTCACCTGACGCCGCCGCGTGCTAAGGAATCCGAAGGCTCCCTAATCCGTACGGTAACCGCGGACCCGGGACGCAACAAATAGTATAGCCTACGTATTTGATTGTTAACTTACACATTTGAAAGGCTTAAACTCGGTTTAATTTGAGTAGCTTATATTTGGCTCGTTTATGAGCTTAGATTATTTATAAGTATGATTTGATAAATAAGTCGACTTTGATTTTAAATTTATAATCATTTTTATATAAATAAGTTTAAATGTATCTAAAGTATTTTTCAACATAAGATCGAGTTAAAATAATAATTATAAATTTGAGCTCGAGTCATTATAAGAAGAGTCAAGCCAATCAATAAGATGTCAACATTAGATGTGGCTCATTTGCAGTACTATCATAAGTGATAAGCGATAACCAATAATCGGTTGGCTGTAACTCTATAATTTGTTACATAGAATTGTTATAGATTTTCAAATTTGTATAGAATGCAAATGTCACAAATTGGAAATGTAGCCAAAAAAAAAAAAAACAATTTAATCATTAT
>JAODPA010071536.1:2977-14392 GCA_025585075.1 Nepenthes mirabilis
CCAATTCAGTCCATTAATTTAAATATATTTTAAATTAATGGACTGAATTGGTTACTCTTACCTGCAATTGTGTTTAGCCTGAAAAATTAATGGTGCCTGATTTTTTGATTATGTCTATCTATGATATTGATAGACTTGACTAGATTTTATAAAATTTTAGATAATTCAGATCGGACAGGTTAGGTGGTCTGATTTTGACCAGGTTTAATGACCAAGCTCACCTAAACGAGTGCCTGCCTTCTAACAGCTTCTCCTTGAGCTGTTGTTCTGAGACGATGATGACCACGACAGCTCCCTATTTTCTTGGGCAGGCTTAGGACTTATGGTTGCTAGTTAGAATAACTTGTGGCCTTAGTCAACATGGGGAGGCTCCTCTCTCTTTTAATAATACTTAAAAATTATTGCCTTGAAATGTCTAAATTAATCAATCTGTCAGCTTGAATTCTGGTTGGCAGGGGCGATTTTCAAGCTTGGTTTTTCATTTTTATCCTAATTAGTATGATTAACGCACCAGGTTGCCTGAAGGATCTTATCGTAATAACTCGAGCGCTAATGGGATTTATTTATCTTGTAATCATAACTGTTAAAATTGTCGGGATTCAATCCTTGTCGTTGGAAGTATGAGGTGACTTTTAATGGGTTTCCTTGGTGTCAGGTGCTCCTGCCATGACTTCAAGAGGTTTGGTTGAGAAGGACTTTGAGCAGATAGGTGTGTTCCTCCATAGGGCTGTGACCATCACCTTCGACATTCAGAAAAAGCATGGGAAGCTCCTCAAGGACTTCAACAAGGGTTTAGTGGGCAACAAGGACATTGAAGATCTCAAGGCCGACGTCGAGAAGTTCTCAGCGACATTCGACATGCCCGGCTTCTTGGTGTCTGAGATGAAGTACCGAGATTAGGCCTTCATGGTCACCCGAGCCATCTCAACTCGAACATTTTCTTTGCCAAGTTGATTTTTTCCCCCATTTAGTCGTGCTTCCTGCTTTGGTGTTTCAATGGCTTTGTTCTTTATATTTCATAAAAAGTATAAAATAAAAATAAATAAATAATGAATATTTAGCAAATAAAATTAGCCGAGCTCCCATGTGATTATGTTTTTCTCAGGTGTGCCCCACACTTGAAGGGTAAATGGGCCCCATCCCACATCAGAAATTAATTCCCACCAAACCACCTTAGACTACAAGATTAATAAATAACAATCAAAGTTATCGGCTTCATCTAATAATTAATAAATAGTATGATATCATAAATATATTGTCTAACTTTGCCAAATGCACCATGAAATCCTAGGTTATTTCCCTCAATTATACACTGTAAAGATCTGTCAAAGACAATATCATCAGGCCTCTTTATTTCATTCTATTTTAATTTTTACAGTTTTAATTCCAAATTCAAACCTTATCTTTTTGGGTCTTAATTCAACAATCTAATTTATGACGACTTATATACTACGTAAAAAGGACCAAATTCAAAGGCTTTTCCACCATCTGACTTGAAATATGGATTTTTCTTGAGATTATACTCAGTGTAAAATTTATGTAAAAACAAAATTTTAAAGAGATTTGACAATAATATTGTTGTTTCTTCCAAGAATCCGAACACGACGAAATATTTTAAAAACAACCTTTAATCAATTACAACACCCACAAATAATGCAATGCTCATTAATCAATTTATTTTTATATGGGCCTAGTAGTGTATGCACATATATATATAATTATATTAAAAATTGAAAAGCAAACGAGGTCATTGGCTGGTAACAATTAACAACAAACGCAAATTCATCTTCCCTGTGAATATTTTATCAACAATCATATAAAAGATTCAATCACCAACCACACCCTTAAGCAAATTTACATGGAGCGGCCAAACAGTAGACAAGATTCCAACAATCATTACGATCGACCAGTTTTGAGTTCCATAGCACAGCTGCACCTACTGTCATCGATTGAGTTGTAGGCTTTTCTTCGTCCAACAGAGAGTTCAGCCTTCCATGCGAGATTCGTGCTCTCTGGCATCAAGTTTCAGGTATGCCCAGGCACCAAACATGGCTTCTTTTCTTAATCAAAATAATCTACCATGGAAATGGCAATGAGGGAAAATGCAATGGAATGCACCAAAACCACCAATATTGTATATTTGGTGAGCTCTTCATACCGATATGGAATGCCGGATATGGGACAGGAGTAAACGTGATCAATAATGTTATAGCAAAGAAGTAGGACTGCAGCCACAAACCACAGGTTTCCTGGGGATTTGAAAGGGGAGCCGCTGGAGCATGAAAGTGAGCCGAAGACTTTAATCAAAGATCTCCTGAGCTTCAATTATACTATGCTGACTGGAAATATGGCAGCAGTTAGGGCAATAAACAACACCTAAAAATAAGAGTCCAAAGAGGCTACTATTCCCGAACTTTGTGGAATTTCCCAGATTTACAAAGAAATTCTAGCGGCAGCAAAACTATTTTCAGTTTAACCAGTAAAGAGGCAGCATGATGCACAAAGCTCTCGCTATTTGCAGGTTCGGGAAGGATTAGATCACTCTTGAGTTTATCGCATGCAATCCTACCTTATATTATATAAAAAGCTATTTCTACAACTCAAATCCGTGACCACCATGACAAACAATGATAATTCTACAGTTATGTCAAGACTTCTCTTGGTTAATCAATTTAATTGGTAGATCAACAGTTTCCCTTGGACATGACAAATGCTATCATGATTAGAAATCTAGGACAAGCATAGGGCCGAAGGAACATATGCTCTAAGCATTTTGGAGGCTGCCAATGTCATGAAACATGATTTACATAAAACTTTTGAAGGATTACTAAATGAATCAATCTGACAAGATCGACAGCCTTCCACTTGCATTGTCACCAAACGTGCCCAACAACTGATAGACCTCTAGCTTAACAAATTGCTGTCGGAACTTCCCAATTGTCTGGTTTTGCATTTGATTGGACTTTCTGTGGCTAGTGGCCAAGCAATTTCCGTATGTCAGAGAATTAGAGCTGCAGTACACCTTGGGTGAATGTCAACTCCACCAAACCAAAACTAACTTCAATCTATCATCAATCTTGCTGAATTGATGAATGGATCTCAGCTAGTGTTTGAATTGGAAAATTGTTCTGCTGAGTATAGTCATAGTGAGGGCATAGTGATAAAGGTCATAAATAACTGAAGGTGTCAGTGGTGGTTGAGGGGTCAATGGAGTAGGGTGGAGTTTGGGCTGCATTACAATTTCAGGGTTTCTAAAGGTTGTTGGTGATAGTAGGTAGAGATCAATGATAGACAGCTATGTCACGGTGGTGGTGGATGAGTATTATGGCTCTTCTTTTTCTTTTAATCTCACATGGAGGCTTTCAATGGGCTTCATTGTTGTCCATGTGGAAAATGGTGGCTGAACCATGGATGAAAATATCGGTGCCATCAATATCGGACATACAGACACATAATGTTTTTTATGGATTAGAATGTGGGTCAGCCAATATATTGGAAATATTTTGGAGATATTGACTAATATTTTAAATATCAGCCAATAGATTGACAATATGACAAGAAAGCGCAATTTTATCACAGTATTGTCTGATATTTCACTCCATGGGTTGAACACATTGTTGGTTGTTTGGTATGATAGTGGTGGTTGTAGATGGAAAATATGGCTCTTTTTTTCTTCCCATTCCCTCCTCACACCAACCCCCCTCAAAAAACAGAAAAAAAAAAAAAAAAAAGGAAGCAGCCCAAGAGGGCTTCATTGTGATTGCACTCGTCCATATGGAAGGTAGTAATGGCATATTGTATTCTCTTTTATCTAACTGGTCCCATGCATGCATATGGTGACACCACCCAAATTGTTCCACTGCACCAAAGGCTTAGGCAACATCAAAGCAATGAGCCAACTTGAGTATAAAAGTCATCAACTGAAAGCTCAGGGGGCATTGAAAGTTGCCATTAATTGGCCTAAATTAAAACCATCTGCAACTGAGGAACTAGTTGACATGTTAGACAGGAAGGGAATCAGAATTAGGCTTACTGGTCATCCTTAGACACCCGATAGTATTTTTCAGCATGTTGGCGTTGGCCAATTAGTTGAGCAAACCGTTCATCATGGGTAATTACAATCAGTTGGAAATTCTCCTGGCCTTTTCTGTCCTCCATGATTCTGGAATATTGACAAAAACAAACAGATGCAAAAGGAAACAAAGGCAGCAACAAATTCACTTCTCATAACGTCAGTTGCACATACCTAAGGAGAGCAGAAGCTAAGCTCTCTGTATTTGGACCATCTAAGTTTGTAGTTGGCTCATCCAGTGCCAATATTCCACAGTTGAGGCAGAAAGTTTCTGCTAGTGCCAAACGTATAATAAGAGAAGCAAGAACCTAAACCAGGCAGATGCAATGGCAGTAAACATGGAAAACAAATTGTCAGGAAGTGGACGCAAAAGAAATGGAAACCAATTCCGTGAGGACAGTCATTGATTGACTCACCTTCTGACCAGCACTACACCTTCCCCGCATTTCTAGCTCAGCATCACCAGTCTGCATAAGAACCTGAAAAATAATACAAAATCATATTACAAATGAGCATGGAAAGCCAAAAAAAAAAAAAAAAACCAAAACAGTAGGAAAAAAGTGCAGCTGAATGACACAATTCCTTACCTTGTAACTGTAAGATCTGGTTCCAGCACCTACGGAATCTGAATGTATAAATATATAATCTATGTCCTGTCCTCTGTATGTTTGCTGCCAGAGTTCTCTAATGATTTTGTTTATTTCCTCCATTTTCATTGTGTGGAAGCGCATAAGTGCTCTGGTAGAATAGAAACCAAGATTAAGAAGCTCCAATGAAAGCACAAAAGTACAATATAAAGCCATCACAGTGCAGCATAGAGTCAAGCAGATTGCATTACAGTGGCATCAATTACTGACAAGGAAAATGTGAACATAATAGTAAATGAGGGTGGAATTGAATTTAAGACTATTCAAAGTGCATGCCACTTGGGTCAGGACTAGTATTTTAATTTTTGTCATTCACTAATTGATTAATGATAACAGCATCTGAGAAACCCATCACCATTTGGCTCCTCTGTTTAAGAAACGTTGCAGAGGTGAGAACGGAAATAGTGAGGTATAGACTCCAATCTACATAACCTCAATTGTCAGTGAAATGGAAGAATCTACAACTGAATGCAGAAGAATGTAAGCAGTGCTACTGCTACATGGTAGTTCTGGTAACTGAAATAGTTTAATCAAACAGCAGTTATATTGCTATTTAAAAACTCAAAATAAAGCACTTGCAGAGCTACTATGTGAAGGAAATAAGAGAATTTATTCGATCATCTCACTTGTCCAGTGCATTGTAGTATTTATCTAGGTCCTTGTTTGCCATTTCCATTGTCTGCAACAAAGAAAATCTCCAGGAATGAATGTGACGTAGAGGAGTCATAAAAAGGGAAAACATCCAAGCCCAAGAGAAAATGCACCTTGAGCTGAATTAGTTGATCAAAGTAGCGCTTGTCAATATCCTTGTATTGTGCCTGCTTAAGATCAATCCTATGCTTGGATATGTTGCTCTCATAAACAGACATTGTTCCGCGACACCTGTTTAACTACGGAACATTACCCCAAAAAACAAAATGCTGTTATTTGGCCCGCTTGTCTTTCTTGAGGATTGGATTTAAAGCACAAGATGAACACAAGTTTTAAGAACAGGGCTACAGAAAGCAGGAGTACTAAGATTCTTAGTAGCCCAATTAGACGTTTAAACCATATTCACCAAGAATTGATCATCTAGGATAGCTGCCTAAGTAATACCATTCAGTTCTTACAGTTTTGAGGAAGAGACAGCAAGAAGAAATATCAGCAAAAAGGGGAGGGGAGAGACAGGAGATGGATACAGCAAAAACTTGGCTGCCGCAAGCATCAATCAGCTTAGATGGCAAAGTCCCTTGTCCTAATAGACATGGGACCAAATCCTGGCTGCATCCCAGACGAGATGGTTTTTCAAGAAAGGGAGGGCTATCCCTCGTTGTGTAGCCCAAGGCCCACTGAGCCTCCCAATGGAAGGAAATTAAAAGATGCTACAGTGCACAAAAAAGGAGTTTGAAATCCATAAAAAAATTACAACTTGAAACATGCGTCCAAATAAGGATATCCACAAAACGTTATATTGATCACCTGGCAGTACCACTCCACTACAAATTTCAAAAGCTCAAAACTTCTTTCAAAATAAAAAGCAACCTTTAAAGGAAATAATATAAGGTGATTCAGGAGCATAAAAGGGAAAGACAACAGGGAGAAGTAAAGATCATCCTTGATCTGTAATGCAGTCTAATCTAGTTTAGATGTCTCCCATAAGGAAGAACTATGGAGAGAAATAAACTGAACTTTGTTATATGCTCAATATGCCCACTGATCTAAACAATCATACCAGAAGCCAATAGTACTGCACATGAAAGCCTACACAGCATTGTATGCCTACAAAAGTAATGCAGCAACCTCAGAAATGAACAATAAGAGCAACGGTAATATTGCCGAGCAAAGGGGGGAAAAGCATGTGGATAATTTTTACATGTATTTATTAAGGGTTTACAGATGAAACTGCAGCTTTACAAGATATTAATTTAATAAGACGGTAAAATTATTCGTAAGATCACCAGTACCTCTGACAGAAGTCTCTCTCTTTCTTTAGACAACTTGACAAGATCAGCTTCGAATGTAGAAACACCACCAATCTTCAATATATTCTCTTCCAGTGACTCAATTTCATGGGTGAGCTCCTCTACTTCAGCCTTTGTCTTCCTATAATTTAAATTGTCAACAATATTTCGCATTAATCGATCTTGGTTCTTCTTCAGGTCATCACTTTTATTTATTTCAGCCAATATTTCCTGCTTCCTCCTTTCACAGCTATGAAGTTGAGATTCCTGTAGAGTGTGCTGCTTTTGGAGTTCCTTTAACTCCTCCCCTTTCCCTGAATCATCAAACCTTCCAACAGAAGCCGCCAGTCAAGGACAACAATGTGAAAGGACCCTATATAATGAATCTCAAGCCCTGGTCACATACTCTTTAATCTTCGAGTTAAATTTGAGAAGTTCCTCGATTTCCTGGTGACAACTTCGTCGAAGTTCATCCTGTTCCTCAATTTCATGAGCAAGTCTGATTTTCAAGTCATCGTGGTATCTTAGCAATTTCTCTTTTTCCCTGGACAAAGGGCCAAGAGCTTCTGCAAGATGCTGCAAATATTGAAAGCATCCATTTGTCATTCATTACAGTTATATGCATTCAATTGTCTAATTATAAAGAATGAGAAAGTTATGAAGTCGAGAAATCTTTCTTCCACTTAATCTGATGTTGGTCAGCTTTGTTTTTGACTGAACCTGTAGCAATGGACCTACATAATTAGCATGAGAAGTTCTCTTTAACAAGGGCACTGCTATCTTCGATTGCTTTAAAAGCGGTAGACGCTTAGTCTGCTAGGACTTGCAAATTGACGCTCAAAATAGCAGGGCCAATCATACTGCAAATTAAAGACAGTAACATGCGAAAGAAGGAAAAATAAGACCAAGTAGGCTGTCATGGCATATAATATGCACTTAATGTTCCTTTTCATATGATAACCTATTTTCCAGTGGGAAAGCAGACAACAAGACATGAGGCTAGAGAACAAGCCACAACATAAAGAAGATACTTTAACTACCCTGGTCAAACAAAAGAAAAAAATAACCAAGACAATAAGCAAGCACACTATCTCAGCTTTGCAACTGCATCTGGATTGTGCCCTCCGTTCCCTCCTCCATCCCCAGTCCACTGTTTCAAGGATGACCCAATGAGAGATATAAGAATGGTGACTGTCATTCTGCAGAATGTCTATTTCTAGCCAGCATGTGAGAAGCCAGGAAACAATATATCACAGTTGTCACAATAGCAAACACTGAAAAGAAAATGCTCAAGCAATGGATCTTAAGCATGAAGCATGAACAAATTTGTGCTGCACAGATAATTCTTCACATTACTGCGTGCTGCAGTTCTAAAATAAGTGGTGTTGATGGTACAGCATATAAAATCCATCAATTCAAGACATGGCCAGGCATAAAAGTTTAGAGACTAAATGATCTTGTTTAACAAAAAATTAGCCTTTACAGCTTCCAAATCAAACCCCTCTCCAAATCCACAAATCATTTACAGAACTCAAGGCTTCAATACCCAAAATTAGCCAACTAGACACATTAAGGTTGTTTGCTGCTTCCCAGCATCATGGACACCTTTTAGACAGATGCACACCTCATGGATAGGATATTTATTTCCCCCTACTAATAATTGTTAGGTTCTCTTGCCAACATGATACTTGCACATAACATTTATTCACATTTTTGTGTAGAGTGCTACATCACAACCACATCATACTGATTACTGAATGAGCAACCTCGCTATTCCTAGTTATGATGACTTCCTAGCATGCACGCATATTGCCTACAAAGCCTCAGCATTATCAGCATCCAAAAAAACATCAAGTAACTGTCACGTCCTCTAATGTTTCAGGGCCTTTGCCCTAAGAGGCTTTCATGCATGATGCACTTCTCTTTGTACATAACATACTACCCTATGCCAACTGGTACGTGTTACATTCAAATAGGGAACACTAGTCCTGTCAACCCTTTAGCATCCAACTAACCACAAATGCTTGCAAGTCTACGCACCGAAATTTGAGGAAAATTGGCTATGTTAACTATTGCTAAATTTTAAAAGGTGCAGAAATTTCAAGACCAAAATTTTAAACTGAATTAAACTTAAATGTGGAAGCTTGCCAGCACAATGTTGCCCACCAAATCCAGCACAACTTATCATCACAAAGGCTCAGACTGTGGCGGGACTCCTCACAATGTCCCTCCTATGACTCCAAAGCATCCTTCATGTTGCTTCCTCACATGGCCATTTTACATGCGGACATGCAGTTACATCCAGCAAGGTGCACCATAGAAACACTAATACACATTCACATAGGGTGAAAAGCCCAATGACTCCTCACTCTGCTGCTGTTCTAGGAGGTTTAAACATCATGGAGATCTTTTTATGTCCTCACATGTCCTTAGCCCTCTACCCCAAGTCTTGGAGAGATCTCAGTTAGGTCTCACCAAGCAAGAATCACATGCATCTCCGGATGGGCTTGGAGAATTAAAGAGCTTGACACCATGATTCTCCCAAAAGAGTCTTCACTCTTCAGAGTCTTTGTAATTTGACCATGGAACAAAATATCGACCAATAAGTATCATTATTGTGGCTTCCCAATACCAATATTATCTAATACCAGGAAAATGTCCCAATAAGACACGTTGGCCAATATGATATATATTAACGACCATTTGTTTAGATTTGCTTCGCTCTTGGAAAGACAAATCTAAATGCCCTAAATATACTCAAATTTTCTAAATTGTTAAAATCTAAATATTTTGTAGTTATATAAAACATGCATAAATCAAAAGTTTTGAATTTGGTTTATGTTTTCTAATGACTTAGATATTTATCAAGTTTAATTTTGATAAAATTAACTAAAAAATTTCAAATATCACTTTTGATGTGGTCTCAAGGAAAAAATCTATCTACAATGTCCAATACCAATAAACATCGCCAAATGCAGTCATTATTGATATAGTTGTCACCAATATTGGTACTTTATTCCATGGATTTGACAAAGGGAGACATCACATAGGCTCAATATTTACTCATTTATAAGAATGTCACAGAAATAAGCTCTCTTCAAGACCCAACAAACCCCAATCTACTTTATATTTGGCCAGATTTCCTATTTATATTACCTAAGGTGAGATATGGAAACCATTCAGAGCTAGGTTTCGTTTGATTGTCTCATACACTGAAGAAGGCGATAGTTAACCAAAAAATGTCATAGTACATCCGCAGACAACATGCAATAATTTATTTTAGTGGAATTGAGTTCAAGAAAGCAGACATTGCTCCATAAGATTCTTACTAAAAGCAGAAAGTTATGGCAAGAATCATGGTAAAAAATGAGAATAAAAAAAGCTGCTAGATCCTATAAAATGGGAATTGGCATAATAACCCTGTCCCAAACTACGATTATTTTTGCAAATGTTTCACATAAAATAAGATTTGAGATTATTGCAACATAAACCAAATCAACAGTATAGAATATCAACCTAACATGACATGTCTGTAAGAGATTGTCTCAACCCTCAACTAAGAATAAAGAAAAGGCTTCACAATGAATGTTAATTCCAAACCAGAAAATCAGAACTGCAAACTTAAAAATCAGATGATAGTTGGGATATATGTAAATCCAACACACAGGAAGGCGACAAAATTTAGGGAGTGAAACAAAATCATGTCATTGATACAAAATTATGACATTTGTCTAAAGCGACTTCTAAAATCATACATGTAGAGATTATGACTACTCAAAATGAAGAACCTAGATGGACAGATACCTTCTCGTCAAGCTCCACTTGGCTTTTCTCCTCAACAAGACGCTCCAGCTCTTCCTCTGCTTTCTTGAAGTCACACAATGTATTAGCTGCTTTCACCTTCTCCTCTCTTATAGTATGCCACCGAATTTGAATATTTGCCAAATCATCTTTCATATACTTTTCTTCATCGACTAACTTCTCAAGACAACTCTGCAAAGTCTCCCTGAAGACCAGGTAGAGTGTAGAAAAAGGAATAAAAAAGAAGAATAAAAAACATAGTCAAAGAAGGTGATTTCATTCCCAACTCAATATCACAACATAGTCTAGCAAATTCTAAAGCATGCACCAAGAAGCTAATACGATGAAATATAATAGGATCCCATGAAGTTTGAATTGGGAATTACTTATCTTTTCCAAATACACCTCCCATATCATGAGGTTTGTACTGGCAATAAGTGACTTGTTTTCACAACACGAAAGTTTGAACAGAAAACAATGATACGAACAGAATGTAATTTTCAATTTAAGGTTTCTAAGTAGTGTAAATGAAGTTCAAAGCTAGATACTTTGTGATCTCCAAAGAATTCAGCTCTGACTGAATTTCCTCCATTGGTCTAACTCCTTGCCCTCGAAAGTCCACTTTATATGACAGATCATCCACTTGCTTTTGCAATGCTTGTATCTCTTGGAAAATCCTGTCTGCAGTTTCTGATGGTTGCACCAAAGCCTCAACTGCATCCTTGTCAGCCTTCACCTGAGCTAAAACACCTAATATCTAGAAGCAAACACATTCCAAATGTCAGATCAAAGAGCCATCATCAATAAGGAACAGAGAATCAACCACATTCAGTAAATGTTATCACACAATAAAGTAATATGTCATCTGGAGCTGCTGCAACTCTCCATCTTGACAAACAACTGGAGCTGCTGCAACTCTCCATCTTGACAAACAACAATAAGAAAACTCCCCCCC
>JAODPA010071536.1:14477-30807 GCA_025585075.1 Nepenthes mirabilis
CCATAAAATGTTAATCAACTAGAAGTTACACATTATGGTCATACCATTTTGCTCTACATAAATTACATATAAACTCAAATTTCATCCATCACAATAGATAATAGAGGAAACAACAATTGATAAAAATCAACTGACCTTGTTCAATCAAAGCAAATAAGGACACTTACAGCACTATCTAGTGGGCAAACATTAGCGTTGAGAGCATTTTAAGTAGATGTCAACAACCGAGCAACACTTCAAAACAAGATCTGCTGCGATAGAGATAGATAATTACATCATCAAGAGCGTGTGATTTCTGCTCCAATTCTTCATTCAGTGCAGCCAAACTCTTCTCTGAGAGAGGGATCGTTTCTTTCCCAATTTTAAAATATTCTTCATATAACATCCGCAGCTTATCCAACTGCTGGAAAAGTGAGTCAGCACTAGAAGACTCCATAGCTAAAACTTTCATATGCTCTGCAGAACTCGCAGCTTTCACTCTTTGCTGTATTTTTTCCCCCAGAAATAGACAACAGAAAACAGGGTTGTTTGAGTGAAGTAACAGACTAAAAGGCAGATAAAACAGAACAGGAATCAGCCAAAAATGCAAGCAACAAAATCAGACTACTACAGCTCAGACACTTGGTATCAAAAAATCTGCTAACCTTCTTGACAAACTCATCTTCCTCTTCAGCAGAGAAAGGCCTCTCACAGCAAGGACAAACATGATGAGCACGAGCTACTCTTTCAAAAGGATCAAACATTTGTCGCATACCATCCGCAATGTTGTATTTACTGCAAAAATTCATCAAAGCAGCATTACCACATGATTAAACATCTTTATAAACACATTGATATTAAGAAACAGAACCTTTTCTGGACATCTCGTTTTTCTTTAGCCATATCTAATACTTGAAGATAGGTCTCAGCACTATACGACTGTTGATCTAAAGATTGAAGTTTTGATTCAATAAATCTCCTCTTAGCTGCAATCAATGAAAGTAAAAATTATAACAAGTGTTTGCTTTAGATAATCACCAATAAACAAAGTGATTCCCAGGGGAGGGGGCAGGGAATAGTTATATGACAAGGACTAAAATTCTTAATTTCCCACATGGATAAACATTGTTAAAACTTAAAGATTAAATTAACACCACATCCTCTCAAGTTTGTGAGTACTACTGCAATACTGAACATGCAAATACCTGTTATCTGAAGAAAATATGTCCAGCATGTATAGAACAGATACACAAGCAGGCAACAAATATTCCAAAATATAGCAAGGACACAGACAGCAATACCAGAACTATTGCATGCATTTTGCAATGATAGTAACTTTTATATTTGTAAAAACGCTACTCATATAATCAAGTAATACAGCAGTATCTACTAGATGCAAGTGAATTGCATCAGTATAAGATCAACCAGGACAACTGAATTGTACTACAGGTTGTCTGCTTTTGATTTTTAAGTGATTTTGGAGTGTTTTGAAGAAGTTTTGAATTCAAATTTGTTTAAAGAACTTAAAGCTACTTATAGAGAACATCAAATGGGTTTTCAAAACACTTTTGGAGAAGAAAGAATTTATAGCCATTTGCAAGAACAATACCAGACAGGCCCTACATGATAAAACCATATCAACTAAAATATTGTAACTTTCCTCTGTCTATGGGGCCAACTGGGCCATAGGGTGAACATGGTGTAACCTACCTCAGTACTATAAACCCCAAGCCCCACCCCCTCCACCAGCTTGGAACTTGAGATCTCTAAATTAAGACAGATTTCAATCTCAAAAGTTGACTATCCCAAAGGGTAACAACCATTATGTACGACTATTGTTACTGCCACATCCTTTTAACCGCGTTAAATCCTGGTTGGTAGTGATGTAGATGGACCAAGTTGAACTGATCACTAATAATCCAAATTAATTTAGTATGCCAAGTAAGATGATGAGGCTTACAATCCATATCCTTGCGGAATTTGGAAAGATTATTATTAATTTCCTGGATTTTTATTTGTAGCATGTTGACCTCCTTCTCTGCTTCACGTGACTTTGAGTTCAGGTCATCAAACTCCATCCCTGTAGTCCTGTAGGTGCAACAATACAAGATACAAACAAATTGTAGCATTTCCTGGGATTTTATCACACTCCTGTTGTTTTGCAACAGAAAAGCACAAAATAACCTTAAGGCTTGGGCAATTTCCCTTTTCAAATCTTTGTCCAAAGGTAGCCGTCCTTTCAATATTCCTCTGATCTTATCCTTGTACTCATCCATTCTGGAAACCACACAGAACAAGTCACGTCAAGAGAAAATCAGGTTGCATGAAGGCCATAACAACACAGTCTTTAGCACACAATAAAAAGGCTGAAACACAAAATAATCCTAGACTTGCATTTTCTTGAATTTCTTCTTCTGGTTTTCCAACTCTGCTTTCTTCAGAGACAATTTCACTCTATCCTCAGAATCACTAGCCAGGATATCTTTCTCTCGATTTAAGGCCTTAATCTTTTGCTCTATGCTGTAAAGCTCACTTCGCTTTTGCTGTATATTTGATGCAAATTCTCTTTCAGCAAGCTGCTTTGACTTCCTCTCTACCTCAATTCCCTGCAAAGAGGAGATAAGAAAATTAGGTAAATGTAAAGCTTGTGTAGATAAAACTAAATACAATGATTAAAAGGTGACCGATCTAATTCAATACATCACCATGCTCTTTTCCCTTTCGTCTATGTGTGAAAGATTAATGTTGGAAATTTGAAATTCATATGAATCACACTCGGCTCCCTTCTCTTCAATGCGTTTCACAATACTAAACTGCAAATTGACATAACCAAACATACATCAAATGGAGGAAAACTCGAAAGTTACAAATATTTCTCTCATGGAAATGACCTTGATCTGTGCTTTAGCATCCTTTTGTGCTTCAATATCCTTCCACCGATTACTAGCATCCATGTAGCTTTCCCATGCTGCATTCAGTTCTATTTCATTTGTTTTCTGCATAACAATTATATTTAATTCTTAAAAGAAGCATAGGAAAAGATGCTGCGTTCTAATTTGAACTTTGAAGTTTCAATATTTAAATAACAGTACAAATACAGATAAGAAAACAAATAGATCATGTTATAAGAATATTTCTAAACATTCATATTAAAAGGATGAGAAAGTTTTTGGGTGTGAATTAAGATTGAAAGAAACCAAATTTAAACTTCAGTTTAAATAACTTCCAAAATAATCATGTTTCCTTTCTTTCCTTTATGATTTTCAGAGCAACTCTCCAGCTTAGGGAGATTGTTGAACATAAAGTTTACGAGGATATTTCAGTGAACCTCATGATGGTTAGGAAAGATCACACAATCTTGAACCACACATATCATGTGTCGTTTTATTCCATCCTCTTTCATATATTGCCCCCTCCTCTTTTCCCAACCAGGAGTGTAAATATGGACTGAATTAATAGGGTGAACACAATTAACCTAACCAGAACAATATATTACTCATATCACCAAGGCCCCCAAAGATGATGATATGTGAGAATGGATCAATCAAATACTTCACAGGAAAATAAACTTATCAAGATAAAGGTTAAGTATTTACCTAAAAAGGCATACATAGTATAGTCTTATGGCACTGCCAAGTCTGTTAAAACTTGGTGCCAGGAGGAAGTGGATTTCGTGAATAGGAAAGAAGCCCAGATAAGTGCGACATGAGAATCTAAAGAAAAATTCACCTTCTTATCTTGCAAGTCTCTCTCAAGATCCATCATCCTTCCATTTATTCGGGTTGAAAGGCTCCAAGCTACTTCATTGCTGAAAGGGGCATCTGGAAGATGCCCTAAATTGTGTCTTGAAAAGAGCTTCTGTATTGTTGTATCCCTTTCATTCTTCAAGGACATATGACCCTGAAGACAAATGTAGAAAATTGAATTGGCAATCACACACAAAACGGTGACTCAGAAACCAATTATAGCAAAGATTGTTAAATATTACTTCGGCTTCTGTTTGAAGCTTGCTGATCTTCCACATATTCTCGTTGATAGACTCCTTAAGGAATGAAGTTTTTGTCTCTGTGTCATCCATTTCCCTCTTCAATTTGCTGATCTTAGATTCCAAAAGTGCCATCTTTTCATCAAACTTTGCCTTCCATTCCCTCAACTCTTCATCAGTGTCTAACAACACCAAAGTAAAGGCAATGGTGAATAGATGAATTCTACTAAGTGGCAATGTAATTGCAATTGGTTGTATACTAAACAAAAAAAGGAAGATAACTAATCATAAAATTACCAAGAACCAAGCAATAGAAAGAGAGAGGCTGGAAGAATGACAGAAGATAAGACAAAGACTATTCTGCTTGTGCTCAGCATTGCAATACCTTCATTTTCTTCAGCAAGAGCAGCATACTGTTTTTGTTGCTCCTTAAATAAAGTACTTCTTTCAGCAGTCTTTTTTGTTATCTGGTCTTGCAATTTCCGTAAGTCTTTTAGGGTTGTTTCAGTATGATGGATCTTAGCATCAACATCTTGGATTTCCCTCTCCAGTTCTTGCATCTGAATTTTAAAAGATTCCGTTCTCTCCTGGTCTTGAGTAATGCTTTCCCGAAGCTGTTACAATAAAACCTCTAATTCGTTAACTCATTCAAATTGAACACCTTATCAACAAAATCAACTACCATTTTTAAACTAATAACTTAAAACTTAGGAACATGAAATTCAGCCAAGATTTAACTACAACTGTAGCAAGGGAAGAGATATCAGATGGGCAGATATCAGACCGCATCAAGCAACTGACAATAAGTTCACCAGAAGGTTTAAATTAGAAACTAAGCATAGGGCACACATTAACAGAAGTTTTCTCTTGAAAACATTTTCTTAACAGAAATAACAGCACCAAAGAAGAAAAATATTGGACCAAAAACACACAAGAACCTGCAAATCAGACTGATATTCCTATAAACCATTCACAAAGAAAAACGCTTTTTTCACAAAAAATTATCACTATGTCAGAAGGTTACAGCGCCACATGTCATCACCTTGATGCTGAAAAATCTCACATTTGGCAGTCAATCATCGTGATACCAAGAAATCTACTAATACCTTTTCTACATCTAATTTATGGCATTACACAAGATTTAGCTCACACCCATACAAAAGGCACATAAGCCTCATGACCATGACCATGAGGAAGGCTATATTCATAATCAAGGAGCAGCAGGAGAAAACAATATACCAAGACCTTAAGACTTTCTTACAGTAATTTAGCAATAAATGGCATATATCTCCTATGAAAAATATGAGCACCTTAAATCCATAACTGAAGCTAGAAATTGAAAGACAACACATTCCTCTTTAGAATCACTATTTTCTTGAGGTACATATTGTGTGGTGAAATCTTAGGCACTTACAAGTCCTGATCCCACCCAAGTATTCTAATACACCCAAAGTTCAGCAGTCAATCAAGTTGTGATTCACTACCTTCATTCTATCCTCTTCCTTGATGTCTTATGAGGTCCACTAGCTGCAATCCTATTTGATTTCCTTGATTTATGTAATCTGTGAGAGCATGATGTATAATAGAAAAACAAAGTTCTTCCACCAATGGTCCAAACTACATCACAACATCATGAGCATACCAAGTTCTAATTCTGAATTCATCTCTTTAAAGCGTCCAACCCAGTATCATCCACAGTCAGCTTCCCTAAGAAACATATTCCTTTTCACAAACACAAGTGAACTAGCGGGTATAGGAGAGTTTGGAATGGGGAAGTAAACATATGTGCAGAACAAAAACGGAATTTCACACCCAAACCTAGTTAGAATATGGAAAAAATCTACTAAGTGAATAGAGAATATTTGAACCCTTTCTATCATGCAATTCAACAATTTGCCCTCAAGCCGCAGCCAATTGTAATGAGGCATCATGCTTTCCTGGTAAACAACAATTGAACACTGAATGAATTTTCTCCGTTGACAGGCTGGGATGAAGGAACCCACCTTTGACCGGGATGATCAGAATCTCAGAAACTACTCGGACAAGTCTCCGTTTCAAGGAATAGCTTAAAACTTCAATTGACAAACACAGAAGAAATGAGGCCTAGAATGAAAAAGGAACGCACTCGAGAAATGAGTGCAAAGGCCTATCCAGCCAATGATCTGTCCAGAAGAACGATCTCACCTGTAGTATTCAAGATCTAGAACTTTAGTTGGCCATGAGGTAATATTTACTCAACTTTGGGAGGTTTCAACAAATTCATAAATTTTCTGAGTCCTGCCATGGGAAAAATGGCTGCTCTGCTCACAGCAGCGGCAATGGGGAAGCTGAGTGATGCCTGGCAACAATTATGTAGAAAATTGATGGGCGAGATTTTGAAAACACCCATTACCAATAGTGGTTCATAAAACCCAAAAAAAAAAAAAAAACGTGTCCAAATTGGTAATTTTGCAAAACATAAAGCAGCAGCATGTGGTTAAAAAAACGACTAACGCTCACAGTACAATACCAGCATATTTTACCAACTGCTATATTTGACATAAAGACAGTATAATGATTCCCAAATGCATCACAGTATCACAAAACAAAATAGAAATATAAAGAGAGGAGAGGAGTGAAAGAAAAGTAAGAGTATGATTATTTGAATATTATCCAGAAGGATGAAAACCTTATATGCGGCATCCTTTAATGTTTGAAGATTTTCCAACTTCAGCTTGTAGGTCTTAATTTCTTGAGCCTGCTCCTTGTGAAGTTTCTTGATGACCTCCAAAGCTTTAGTATATCTGGTTAAAACTTGGAAGTCAAAATACATACATGTAAACAGCTCATTTCAACTCTTACATCAAAATGAAGAACATAACAATATCACCTCAGAGGCACCAAAAAAAAAAAAAATTTATTTCATAGGGATTTCATCTTTTTATTGTTAAACAAGTCACAAGTCCAGGAAACAAAGGCAACAAAAGTGGCTACCCATGCACCAGATGTATAAGGTATAATCTATTTAGGCATAGAGGGCACCGTCTTAGATTATGATATTTTTCACTCTGCAGTTATAGAAGACACCAAATCTCCATTCTATACCCTCTTGGGAACTCTCAACTCAGTTTTAGTGAATTTAATAAGCCAACTCCCCATAATTAGTATAACCAGTACAGTTTAATTGAGTAAAAGCTATTTTGCTATCAGATACCTAAAGCTACACCATTTGCCACAAATGTCATGAGAGGCACACAAAAAATTTAAATCCCCATGACAAGATATTGGTGATTACAGTTGCAAAATGGAGAAAGAGAGTAAATAAGGTGGCAACAAAAACAGTATACACATGCTGACAAATTTATAACACACATACCTCAAATAGAAATTTCATTGCTGCTAAATCCATAAACATGGAAATATGCCAAAGGACAGTTTTGGATTATTGTTAAAGCAAGGCCTTCAAGGGTATAATCAACTTACCGAGTTGCGGAGAAGATATCATCAAACTTCTTTTTTAACGTTGAGGGATCTTGTAATGGCCAATTAGCCTCATCCTGGTGGACAAATATGACATTTTCAAGAATAGCCTTTGAGACTCCCATTATAGCAGGTATTTCACGATCCATATCAGCACATCTATAGCTAAGGCAAACTTTCTGCAGGGCAAGAGAGGAGCAGAAACAGATTTAACAAAATGAACAATAAATATCTGCCAACAGAGTAAACGATACATATAAGACAACTGCGAAGACAAAAGCTAAAGAAAATGAGTCAACCACAGAATATGACGGCAAACATATATTAAAGAGAAAATTACCGCATCAACAACCAGAAAAATATCCAATTGTCTCCAGTGACTAAGAAACTAACAGACTTATAAAATTGTCTCCAGTGACTAAGAAACTAACTTGCACTTCTCATAGAAGGCATAATACAGATGATTGGTTGAATGTTGAAAACAGGAACATTATCCTTTAATAATTGGGAAGTAGTAGCATTATCTCATCTGTCGTGTCACTAAATAATTCAATAACACCCATTCCAAAAGCCGCAAAAATGGAAAATGACCATTTAATATTTTGATAAGAACACTCATCAGTGCAGAAAATGAACAGATCGCACATAAGAAAAATTTAACGATTAGAAATTTGATTGTGTTCGAGGACATCAAAATAATAGTTATAATTTTAGTGTCCTAAGTCGGTATGATATCGAAACAGATTTAGAAATTATAAAAGTAGAATTTGGATACAATTGATTCCCTAACTAACAGAACATCAAAGCCTATAATAGCATCATTTATGTACTGGCAGCTTCAAACATTGATAAATGAAATCTTCTAGCAATGTTTACCCTGTAGCAATCATCGGCTTCATTAATTCCTTTCTAGGTGTGACTGCCAGATACTCAACTGATGGAAACCATGGATATGGGGAAAGACTCATTCAGAAGAAGATTTTGAGTTTAAGACTTTCCTTATTTTTAAAAATTTGCATTTTGTAACAGAAAATTATCAAAAATATTTTCAACTTTTCACTTTTTTTCAATTCTCTTATCAACTTTTTTTTTTTTCCAGTTATATTCTCGACTTTTGTTGCAGTATCAAGTTCATTCTATTTAAAAAAAAAATGTTGACCAAATCATTGTGTAAAAAACTCTAAAATTTACAGTCAGTTTTAAAATTTTTACACTTCAATTTATTTTGCATCACATGAATATTAACATATGGCTCGGATAAAAAAACTCTAAAATTTACAAAAAAAAAAAAAAGCCCCAAAAAAGGGTTATCCAATTGTCATATTTGAGTTCGTCGACCAATCTTTAATGCAGGTAGATGGTTAAATTTCCCAAATCTGAACATAATATTGTCCAGGAAGGCAGGATGAGAAAATAATGGATGGGTAGACAATACAAGGGTTGAGGAAATTAACACAAGACCAAATCCCTATAAGAATGGGAGGTCTGCATAAATGTCCTTATTGTTATACTGCTGCATGCTAAATGAAAGCATTCCCACCCAACCTACACAATGCACACTACATAGAAGTATGAAAATGTAGCAGGTTAGGTACATGTACATATCATCAAAACTAAAAACACCATGAAGAATATAAATGCAGTTGGCATGAACAATGTATTGAGATTTGAGTTCATACCTTTCATACAGCAAACATTGGCTATCAACAAACATGTATTACAACAATAATAATTCTCAATTTTCCAGACATATTCGTATGGTGGTTGGAAACATGGTTTTCACGTAATATGCATGCAATATACAATTAGATGTCAGATGCATAGAGGAAACTCTATTTCTTCCTAAGCATCAGCTACACTGAGCCCACGTCTGCAATTGATACAAACTGAGTCCGAGGAGTTTGCGCTTCAGCTGGATGGCTCTGGTAACTGGTTTCTCACGGGCAGAGGAGATCTGACAGAGAGAGAGAAGAAGAAGAAGAAGAAGAAGAAGAAGGGGAAAGGGAGACAGAGAGAGAAGAAACAGAGTAAGAAAAGTAGATTGTATTTTCTATATCCCTCCTGACCAGTACATGAGCTATATATAATTCGGTGAAACAGAATGTGTAATGAAACAGAAGCAGTTTGTGGCACATGGGCAGTAAAACAGACTCAGCGTGGCACATGGGCAATAAAACAGAAAATAATCCCTGATATAAACAGAAAATAAGGAAACTAGCATTAATCTCGGATATAATCCCGCAGTCGCATAGGCGCTTGAGAGACCCGCGTGCTCTTCCGTACTGTCGGGTCAGCACTGTTAATCAAACCGGTAATATTGCCGTCTCCATAAAAAATAACATTGTCCTCAAGGTTAAATGTGGAAAAGTCATGCATGAAATTTGCCGCCGTTTCCCAGGTGGCCTCGGCTGGAGATTGTGCTTGCCATTGGACTAGAAGTTGTGGAATGAAACGGCCTTGGATGAAGACTTTCCGGAATCCCAACAGGTTAGCAGGGGATAAGAGAGGTTGGGAACCGTGGGTGTCCTGAGAAAGATCCACTGGAGCAGTAGGAGGATCACCTTTGAATCGCTTCAATAATGAAACATGGAAAACATTATATATCTTGGAGCTGTCGGGTAGTTGAACTCGATAAGCCACCGGCCCAATTCGGTCGAGAATGCAGAAGGGTCCATAAAACCGTTTAGCCAATTTGTTGGATTGTCGTTGCGCCACAGTGGACTGTCGGTAAGGCTGCAGCTTTATGAAGACCCAATCACCGACTTGGAATTCTTTATCGGTGCGGTGAGCATCTGCCTTCTGCTTCATGCACTGCTGAGCCCTGCGCAGATTGGCTCTGAGAGCAGTGATGAGGTGAGTCCGGTTAGTGAGTAGTTCATCTACGGTAGCCAATGTGGATGTTCCCTGCGTGTAGTCTAGCAAGGAGGGAGGTGACTGTCCATAAACCGCCTCAAAGGGGCTCATCTTAATGGAGGAATGCCATGCAGTGTTGTAATTCCATTCAGCCCATGATAGATATCGAACCCAAGAAGAAGGGTTGTCAGCAACAAAACAGCGTAAGTAGTCTTCTAAACAACGATTCACAACCTCCGTTTTCCCGTCCGACTGCGGGTGATATGCACTGCTGGTGGCCAGACTAGTCCCTTGAAGCTTGAAAAGCTCACGCCAGAAGTGGCTCGTGAACAAGGGGTCGTGGTCTGTCACCAATTCTACGGGAACACCATGTAATCGGCACACTTCTTTAACAAATACTTCAGCAAGGTCTTGGGCTGTAAATTGGACGCTCAATGGAGAAAAATGAGAGTATTTGGAGAGGCGATCTACCATGACCAGAACCACAGTTTTTCCATGGGAAGGAGGCAAATGAGTTATGAAATCCATGAAAACTGATTCCAAAATTTTACCTGAAATAGGAAGAGGCTGCAGCAAGCCTTGGGGTGCGGTCGTGAAGGGCTTGACTTGCTGGCATATGGAGCAGTGCTGGATGAACTCGCGAATGTCTCTGCGCATTTGGGGCCAGTAGAAAATATGGGCAATTCAGGTGAACATGCGTTGGAAACCTCCATGACCCCCTGTGGGAGAGTTATGATACTCTTGCATAATAAGGTCCTGCAAGGCTGATTCTGGTGGTACCAGAATTTTGGATCGGTAGAAGATGAGTCCATCCTTCACAGAATAATCAGCATGGGCACCTGGCTGGTCTTGAATGGAGGAAATAAGGGTGATGGAAGTAGAATTACGTTTGTGAAAGTGTTGTAAGGCCTCTAGCAATGCCAATACTGGACGAGAGGCAACTCGTAGAGCATGATAAGATAGGTCTTGTCGACGGGAGAGAGCATCTACAGGTCCATTCTCCTTTCTAGGTCGGTATATGATGTCAAAATCGTAGCCTAATAGCTTTGTGATCCAGCGTTATTGATCTGGAGTATGAATCGTCTGTGCTAATAGAGTCTTCAAGGGCTGGTAATCTGTTTGTATAATGAATTTGGACCCCAGAAGATATGTGCGCCATTTCCTAACTGCCTCCACGATGGGGCAAAGTTTCCGAACATAAGTGGAGGAGTTCTGCAACCGGGAGGAGAGTTGTTTGCTGTAGAATGCGATTGGATGGCCTGCTTGCAACAGGATGGCTCCTATGCCGGTGCCGGAGGCATTTGTGTGTATGGTGAAGGGCTGAGTGAAGTCTGGTAGAGCTAAAACCGGCGTAGTGGTAAGGGCAATCTTGAGAGTTTAGAAAGCCGACTCTGCTGCCGAAGCCTAGACAAAGGCAGACTTCCGTAATAATTGAGTGAGAGGAGAGGCAATTTGGGCATAACGGGCCACAAAACGGCGGTAATAGCCAGCTAGCCCCAGGAATCCGCGAAGCTACTTGACATTAGCTGGTGTTGGCCATTTTTGCACTGCTTCGATCTTAGTTAGGTCCACGGTTACTCCTTGATCAGTAACCACATTGCCCAAGTACGTGATGAATGAACACCCAAATTCACATTTGGATGGTTTGGCATAAAAGGTGTTGTCCCGCAGGATTTGTAGGGCCAATTAGAGATGTTGAAGATGATGCTCCCAGGAAGAACTATATACCAGGATGTCATCAAAAAATACCAGGATGAATTTCCAGAGGACGGGCCTGAATATTGCATTCATTTCCGCCTGGAACGTTGAAGGTGCATTAGAAAGACCAAACGGCATGACTAGGAATTTGTAGTGGCCTTCGTGCGTTTGGAATGCCGTTTTGTGTATATCTTCCTGATTAGCCCTCATCTGGTGATAGCCCGCTTGCAAGTCCAACTTGGAGAAAAATTTCGCGCCATGGAGTTCATCCAACAGTTCATCGACCGTTGGGAGGGGAAATCAATCCTTCACTGTGATCACATTCAGTGCTCTGTAGTCAACATAAAAGAGCCAGCTGCCGTCCTTCTTCTTTACCAGCAGAACAGGGGATGAGAACGGGCTTGTGCTCGGCTGGATGATGCCTTCTTCGAGCATATCATGGATCAGTTTTTCTATTTCAGTTTTTTGAAAATGAGGGTAGCAGTATGGCCTCACATTTACTGGGGAGGAATTTGGTAGGAGGGGAATGCGGTGGTTTGTTGTGCGGTGAGAGGGTAAGCCATGCAGGATGGAAAACACATCAATAAAGGATAAGAGGAGAGATTGTAGAGAGTTGGCCTGTTCCGTAGTAAGATGTGGAGGGAATTTAAATTTAGGAAAGGCATCTGGTGAATCGTCGGGCAGCACTTCTCCAGAAGTCATTTGCACTATGAGGTGGAAGTATGTGGCCACTGACTTGGTAACTTCCCCTCTTCGCAATTGGCCTAGTGACATAGTAGTCATGGTGGCCTTCGGTAGTCCATGTAGTGTGATCGAGCGTCCCTCATGTTCCAAGCGCATCCATAGCGCCTTATAGTCGAAAAGCACCGGTCCAATCGTGGCGAACCACTGAACTCCAAACACGATATCAGCACCATATATGGGAAGCAGATAGAGATCGACCCTGAACTTCAAATTGCCCAGGGTAGTCAAGACATTGGTGCACACTCCCTCACAGTGAAGGGAATCACCATTACCTACGGTGACGTTGAGGTGTTGAGAGGGTTCAATTGGCAGGCCCAAATGTTTTGCCATGCGGGTTTGGAAGAAGTTGTGGGTGGAACCACTGTCCACCAAAATAACAACAGGATGACCCATGATAAATCCTTGCAACCGCAGAGTGGAGGGAACAAAGTAGCCCTCTAGTGCATGAAGAGAAATAGTAGGGGCTTGATCAGGGGCTGGGCAAAGTGGTTCCACTTCCAGGCTTGGATCAGCTGACCATTCTCCTTCTGCTATGATAGGCTCTGTTGCGGCCGCTGTCGTCATACCCAAACTGTCTTCCTCCACCAACATACATAAAAATTGGGGAGGTCTACACCGGTGGCCTGGTGTGAATCGTTCATCACAATTAAAGCACAGCCCCTTTTCCCGTCTAGCGGCCATCTCTACTGGCGTGAGTCGTTTGATGGGTAATCGGTTGGGTGGATTTGCTGGTGGTAATGTTTTGGGAGAAGGTTGAGAGAAATTGTTTGGGGATTTGGTAGTTGGTGAGCGATGGTGCAGGAAGCGGCTGTTATCCAGTTTCTCTTCTACCAGTTTGGCCATGCCGATGGCCTCTGATAACGTCTGCGGCTTCAACAGCAGCAACTCCCATCAAATGTCATCCCGTAACCCGGAGAGGAAGCAGTTCAGAAGATTAGTGGCAGAGAGCCCAGTGGTGCGAGTGGAAGTGGCTTCGAATTCCGTCATATACGCCAAAACTGAAGTAGTTTGACGAAACTTATAAAGAGTGGCTTCATGGTTTAAATAAGAAGAAGGTCCAAACCGCAATTCGAGATCTCTGGAGAACACATCCCAGGTCGATAGCTGGCGAGTGGCGTGCATCCATTAAAACCACTAAAGGGCAGGTCCAGCCATATAAAACGTAGCAATGGTCAGTTTCTGGTCCGCTGGGGTATAATGATACAGGAAGAATCGCTCCATTTGAAACAACCAGCCCACTATATTTTCGCCAGCGAAAAAGAGAACTTCTAATTTAGGCAATCGAATCTGGGAGGAGGTGAACGCGTCCAAATGTGGGTTCGAAAGGAGGGGTAGGGATACAGTTTGAGGGATAGAGGAAGGAGAATTCGCGGGAGTTAGGGGGATTGTGGAAGGAGTTGGCAACAAAGGGGGATTAGATGAGGAAAAAGAGGGTCGTTCCAGTCGGGTTAGGGATTGATGAATATCACTGAAAGATTGTTGAAACTCACTGAGGGCTTGCTGAATCTGTTCGGTAGTCATCAATTGGTGGCTGAGGGCTTGCTGAATATGTTCGGTAGTCGTCGATTGGAGGGCGAATTGCTCGGAATGGTGTTGTACGGTTGCGACCACCTCCTTGACTTCCTGTGCAACGCCGGCGATGGCGTCTTCCAGAGCCTTGTACCGCGCGGTCATTCCCTCTGTCATGTCTCAATGAGAGCACCAAACTGATACAAACTGAGTCCGAGGACACGTCCTGCGTCCGAGGACACGAGCTGAGTCCGAGGAGTTTGCGCTTCAGCTGGGTGGCTCTGGTAACTGGTTTCTCACGGGTAGGGGAGATCTGACAGAGGGAGAGAAGAAGAAGAAGAAGAAAAAGAAGAAGGGGAAAGGGAGACAGAGAGAGAAGAAACAGGGTAAGAAAATTAGATTGTATTTTCTATATCCCTCCTGACCAGTACATGAGCTATATATAATTCGGTGAAACAGAATGTGTAACGAAACAGAAGCAGTTTGTGGCACATGGGAAGTAAAGCAGACTCAGCGTGGCATATGGGCAGTAAAACAGAAAATAATCCCTGATATAAACAGAAAATAAGGAAACTAGCATTAATCCAGGATATAATCCCGCAGTTGCATAGGCGCTTGAGAGACCCGCGTGCTCTTCCGTACTGTCAGGTCAGCACTGTTAATCAAACCGGTAACAGCTATCCTATTAACCAAGAAGTATATTTGTAGCCAATTAGAATTCCAAGATGAATTTTGGTGCAACAAGAAGGAATATTGACAAAAATCAATGTTATTTTTTCCAATGAAAGAGCATTGGCTTTTTTTCGTCAACAAAACAAGAAAAAGAGCATTGGAACTTTGATTAAAATAGATGAGAAGATCAGTAGCATCAGAAAAGCCCACGAGGGCCACTCTCTTCCAGTCAACTCATGTCTCGAGTAGACAAATGTTACTGAGGCCTGCCCGCTGAACTGCAGAAGACAGAACAGACTCCTCCTGCCCCCTAAGCCTCAGAAGATGATGAAGGTAATATGCCATCGGAGACCCCTAAGACAACCTGGCATCCTTAGCAATGGCAGAGATGCGGCATTTAAAAAGTGAAAACAATACCACCATAGTGATACTGTAACAATGTGACACTTGAATATAGCTAAAACAAACAAAAATGAAACTACAGGTACCTCCCCAGTGTGAGGATTGATTGTCTGGAGCACACTTTCAATAGCTTTGTACTCCATCTTCGACGCTTTCTGTATCAACTGAAATGACCTTATACACACCACATCCTTACCCGCTGCCGTCTTGAATCGGAGCTTGATTTGGGCCTTCGTCTCCGTTTCTCCCGCCACCTGTAAAGGCACTCATCCCACCGCCTCATAAAAAAATAGCAACGAACTCCATACAGTACAAGATGAAATTATATTTAACAGGTTTCCACCACTAGTACTTTACTCACTTTTATACAGTTTCACTATTCTATGATTTTCACCTTGACCTTTAAATCAAACCTAGTGTTAATTTGCGAAAATGAGGATGAAAAGAGTGAGAAACCTTCGGATCATGAATGAAGCTCTGACCAGACCTAGCATTAGGAGGCAGCTCTCCGGTACATGAAAGCTTCAAGCACTCAATTATTGTCTACAAAGACAGACAAAAGTCCCACTAAATATTTATTGGAGAAAGAATTAAACAGAGGCAATGAATTACGTAGAGAGATTATGAAACAAGACAGAGAGCGAGAGAGAGAGAGATTACCGTCTTTCCAGCGCCGTTAGGTCCGACGATTAGGGTAAGGGGTTTGAAGAAGGTGATGACGTGCTTGTTCTCCGGGTCAAAGCTTCGAATGCCCTTAATCAACATCTTATCAACTGTACTCATCTTGCCAGATTCGTCTACGATCTGACTTCAGAGTTATCGCCGGGAAGCATGAAGCTCTCGCCGGAAACGGTCCCCGCCAGTCAGAGCGCGGGAAAATGGTGGGTTTATGAATATCTGCTCCGCAGCCGAGAGGGTTTACCGCACAGAGGACGGGGGACGTTTCCTGCTGTTTATTATCTCAATCTCGGGTTTGGCCCCAGGTTTGGGGGTTTTCTTTCATGCTAATTTTTTATATTATGATGATTT
>JAODPA010071547.1:0-30793 GCA_025585075.1 Nepenthes mirabilis
TATATAAAAATATGTATTGGTCAGATATATGTTAATAGCTGGCCAACGGTTAGTTTAACGGGTATTTTTCTACTTGCCAAAAAAAAAGAGGGAACCCGTGTCTTGTTTGACCGCCTCAACTGAAACAATCTCTCTAAATAATGACTTCCTCAGGCTTTCTGTCATCACTATTATCACACTACTACCTGCGAGAGACGGAGGGCTACTGAGAGGGGCACGTTCGAGATTCTAGGGTTTCGAAGATCTACATTCGAGGAGACAGGGAAGACACGATATCCAGGTCAATGAGTCTCTTCATTCGCGATATAGTTTCCCTACGGAGAACAGATTTGCCTGTTGGATTTCACTATTGCTGAAACTGAATGTTATATGAAAGCTGCAAAAACGGGAATCTAGGGTGGGCTTAAAGATGTAGAAACTCGCACTTGTACAGAACTTGGATTTTTTCAGATCCTTACACGGAAATATTCCATTAACTGCCAAAACATTGCTAGGCACTTCGCGTTCTCTACGGATTTAATTTTCGGTACGGAGCTTCGCGGGTGAACATTACTGTTTGTTCGAAATCTTGGTTGTTTAACTGAAATGTTAACCTATTCTGAATTTCTGGTGGATTTTTCGTATAATTTGTTGAAGAATCATAACTTATTTGGATTTGGCAGGCACCGCTCTGTCTCTCTCTCTTTTTCGCGTGCGCGCCCGCCTGTCTCTATGCGTTCCAGCATATCATTGTGCCCTTGCTGCATGCCCTTTCTTACTCGTTAAGTCCTCTTTCAGAGATCTCTGAAAGAAAATAGTTTTGGTTGCGCCTCTAACTGCGACAATTTTTTCAATGTGAATGCTGAGTACGTTATATTGCGATGTTATACAATGTTTAATTGTTCTGGCTCCATGGTATTTAACCCATTAAATTTAATGGTTATTGAGTTCTGTTTCCAGAACGTGTAGAATTCTAAGTTGAAGGATTCATTGGAACAGTTCCCTGTCAAGGAAGAAAAGTTTCAGACATCCTTAGGAGGGAATATAAAGCTCAAAGTGAAGTAGGAAGACGATCAGAAGACCTGGTGAGGATTGGAATTCAAATTCTCTTGCACAAAGACTCTGTGATAAACTCACTCAAATCTTGCCGGTCTTTTCTGGTCTGGTACAGAATGTTAAGTGAACCTTTGTGTAGACATCTCTCCTTTGGCAACATATTTTCTGTTATTTTAAGTCCCTGTTACGTTTTGTGCCTTTATATGCAGCGCCAATTTATCTGCTAGTTCAGCGGCAGTGGAAAAGTTGAATGATGAATTCAATCATCTTTTGCTAAAACTTCCGTCAGCAGATGAAACTATAACTGAGAGGGAGTTCCTTATAAAAAAAGTGGAACACTTTCTGAACTGATAGGGAGTTCGTTGTACAAAAGTGGACCAGTTTCTAAACTAAGCCGAACATTATTGATTGATGTATTATGGTCTTGAGTTTTTATTTTGGCAGACTATGAATACTATTGTTCTGCTTCCCTTTGTTTATGCAATGATGAGTTTTCCATGACTTCTGTACATTCTGACAGGGTGGTGAAGGAAAGTTTAGAAAGAGGTAAGAGAGGCATTTTACAATGGTCAATGTGCAAAATCTCCAAACTCAATGGGGAAAAAGACTATGACCACAGTTGAACAAGAACTGCTAGAATGTTCGAATCTTATTATATCTAGATGCCTGATGATCTCTAAAAGATAGTTGAGGCTAGTCCTTTATTATAGCTTATTTAGTATAATGAGGTGTGGATTACAAGGTATGGCTGTTGTCAAGGACAAATCTGTTTTTTATTATTATTATTTTTTGTTCTTGGGGTGCCACATTCAAAAATTAAGAATCCTTGCCAATAAAAATGGGCCTGTACTTTGTTTACTATATTATAAGATTTGGAAGACTTTATGTAGTTTTTGACTTGAAAAACTCACCACATTTAGCCAGCCGACCCATTCACTAATTCTTTATCCATTTACGGAAGTTCATATTTTATAGGGACTGTTTTTCTTTTAACAGTGGGTTTTCCAGATGCCTTTGCTCAAAGTATTATTAAGTATTAAATGTTTTCGTCATGTGTTGCTTTCAGATGTGTTAATTGAATGTCTTGGGAATGAAGCAGCATCATACAGATTGACCAGTGAGAAAATCTGAATTGGATGATGTATGCGTGTATCTCCAGAACCTAGAAGGGAAAATGCTAGTGCTTATTCAAGCAATAAGAGTTTGCTAGCAACTTATTCCAAATGCTGTGAATCCTTGTAGTTTTGTGAAGGTAACCAGAAGCAAAATACCATTCTTTGTACATTTCTTGCAATGTTTACTCCTTTTATTTTACATAATAACAATAACTAATTTTCCTTTTCTCCCGTTTCTTGTTCAGTTGCTTTGAGCCACTAGATTGATCAAGTTAAATATGAAGGTGTTATGGGCCTTATTGTTGATAACCTAAACGCCACCGATCATCAGCCGAAATTGAGGAGAAGTTCCCGATCCATTCAACCACCGAGACGTTTCCACGACTTTGTTTAACCATGGATTGACTATACAGCATATACGCAAATATACACACTCATGCACATACTTATACACACTCATACACATACTTATACGGTTGCACGTGTCCACCCTCATTTGTCTGTTTAGCTTTGTTTCGTCTGTTCTCGAATGCTGTGTGGTTATAGTGGATGCCAGCAATTTGGAAAGTAATCAGAATATCATTTCTCTCTTTCTCTCTCAAATCTTCCCTGACACTCCCTCTTCTACCTCTCTTCCCTTCTTCCTGTTCCCTTTGGTTTTCCCTCTATCCCTTTCGCCTGAACTCCCCTTCCCCTCATTTGTGTTATGCTTGTGGATTTTGGTGCAGAACAGCAGAGTCCTCAGTTGCAGAGAGGAACGAATGCAACAGAAGGGGAAGGAACAGGAGAGAAAAGTGTTATGGAATTAAATCACATTTTCACTTCAAACCTTTCTTTTCCCTCTGGCATTTAATGATTGAAGTTGAACTTAAAGTTCATGGAAACTTCTTCTGAATTGCAAGTTTTATCCTGTGGAAGGGATTACTAGGCCCCTGGTGCTATTCCCAAGAAAATTCTCAAGCTGAAAGTGCTTGGGTACCTACATCGACATAAACGAGCTCGTAGCATTGGTTTGGCCTCCCCACATAAAGCAGTTTGATCCCTCATTCACTGGGTAAGTTAATGGAATGAATTGATTACTTAAAATGTAACACGAGTAGGATATACCTGCTTAAAATTTATCTTGACTGGTCTTGGAGATGAGTTCAATAAAGACATAAGATTAAGCTTTATGTCTCAAATGAAAACTTCTTGTCAAGGTTAACTATGATTTTGCAACTCATAAGCTAAGCATCATTTTATTCCTACAGGATCCAATTGGGGAGGTTCAGATGCAACCTTCCAGTAGCATCACAAAAAGGCAATCTGAGTCATATGTTGATGATTAACATGCATTTGACTAAAGGTGTGCCACATTAACATTCTGAACATTCAAATGTTTTTCCGTTCATTCTTTAGTTCTATAGAATACTTGGAGTATTGGACAATTATATATATTTAATAACCTTTGTCATGATTAGTTGAGTTTGTTATTTGTTGAATAGAATATGGGTTTTGATCGAATGGAAAACTTAACTTCACATTAATCATGCCTTTTTAATTTTGAGTTGTAAAGCCATTGCACGAGATCCAGTAGATGCAATTTAGCCAACACATTTCGTGGACACTTATGATTGTTATGTTGGGGGTGTCATAAGGCTTTTATTTTGTGGTGTGAATCTGTGGCCCGCAAGTGAAACCTGTGCTTAATCATCTATAGCATTATAACACTTACCTTGTTATGTGTGAAGTAGATAGTTATTTCCTTGCTGTACAATGGTGGACATGTTTCATAAACACTTATTTAACCAAACTGCATGTATTCCTTTCAACACTAATTACTTCAACAACTATTCTCTTGAAATATTGTTTGTTTAGTTGGAATTTTACCATATTTTGAATTTCCGGTGGATTTTTTCCTATGAATTTGTTAAGGAATCAAATCTAATTTGGATTTGGTGGGGAACTTCTCTCTCTCCCTCTCGCTTCTCTGTACATGACAGCATATTATTCTCCCCTTGCTGTATGTCCTCTCTTATTCATTATGTCCTTTTTCTTAGATCTCTGAAAGAAAATCGTTTTGGTGATGCCTCTAATTGTGATAATTTCTTCAATGTAAAGGCTGGGTATGTGGTGATTTTTTTCAATGTTTATTTGATCTGGTTCCATGGTTTTTAAACCATTCAATTTTTTTTTCGACGAAGACCGATAAACTCACTTAAATCTTGCAGATCTTTTCTAGTTTGGTTTAGAATGCTAAGTGAACCTTTGCACAGACAACTCTCCTTCTCCCACATATTTTCTATTAACAGAAGATGACAAGCAATTAAGTGACATAGTGGCAGTGGAGTTGGCTGCACCGATGAATAATATAAATACTATTGTTGCTTTATAATGAATTCCACCATCTTTTGCTGAAGCTGCAGTCTGCGGCTGAAAATATCACAGGTAGGAAGTTCTTTATTGAAAAGAGGAACAGTGTAAGAACTAAACCAATCAATATTGGATGATGTGTTATGGCCTTTTTTTGCAAGACTATGGAATGCCGATGTTGTGCAACATTTTGTATGTGCTATACTGAGTTTTCCTTAGACTCTTGAGCATAATGACAAAGAGCAGGAGGAAAGTTAACATAGAGGAAAGAGAGGCGTTTTATAATGATCAAATGTGCAAAACTACCAAACTCACCGGGGAAATAGATTGTGGCTACTACTGAACCTATACTTTTGTACTTGATCAACTATGAAAAATAGCTGAGGCTTATTCCTTATGACAGTTTATTTAGCACAATGTGCCATGGATAACAAGTTATGGCTGTTGTTAAGAGCACATTTGTTTTTTGTGCCTAGGATGCTGCATTTAAAAAAAAAAAAATTGAATCCTAGACAATAAAAATGGGCTTGCACTTTTTTGGAATGTAAATTATACTGTAAGATTTGGAAGAGTTGTCTTCTTTTTTGGCTTGAAAAATTCACCACACTCAATCAAGTTGGCACACTCACTCATTCTTTGCCCATTGTAGGGATGTTCGTATTTTATAAGGACTTTGTTTGCCCTTAAACAGCAGGTTTTGCAGATGATTTTGATTGAGAGTATTGTTAAGTATTGACTGCGTTTGGCATGTGTTGCTCGGATATTTGTTAATGGCATGCCTTGGTAAAGAAGCTGCAATATATAGACTGGCCAGTGAGAGTTATAGATCTAAACTGGGCAATGTATATTTTCAGTTAAAATAGAAGGAACAGCTTCTATCGAGTCTCACTACATAACTTAGAAAGGTAAAAAGCTAGTTTTTACTCAAGCAACAAGAGTTTGCTAGAAAATTAGTCACATTATTTCAGGAGAATAGACTGAAAGAGATGAGGAAAATATAGCACTTTCAACGAAGATTTGCCAATTGTGTTCTGCATGTGATCCTTTCTGAAAGTTGATTAAGTGGCAAAGTTGCATTGGTGCTAAGCATATGCTCCTCAACAATGTGATCAACAGCCAACGTGTGATCCTATGAGGTCTTTGAACTTCAAGAATCCAAAGATCTGTAGTGGAATAGGATGCAGAGGAATCCATTTAATAGAATGCAAAATCTAGGAAATGGAATTTGCAGCAGGGGCCATTGTTTAAAAGAAGAGTGAAATTAAAAGATGGTTTATTGAATTGGAGGAGAATGTCAGCCCCCTTCAAAAAAATTCTTGATCATTTGAGAACAAAAATGGTTTGTGCAAGTGTTTCAAATAAATCCTAGAAGGAAAAGGAAAAGCATCTTACATGTTAGCCTCATATGTTGACTTTGAAATGTTGCAGGAATATGTCTTGCTGAAATATCAGAATTTCTGAAAAAAGTCAATATATAGAAACTACAAAATGATACAGGAAAAAAAAAAGAAGCTGAAATTTGGATCTTCCAAAAGGAGATCGGGAGCATGAGCAGCACATATATTTCTAGAGAATCAATTCAATCTGCTTGATAACATACATTGGGTAGAAGGGGAAGCTGATCATGCAGTGTAGGGACATAGAATAGCATCTAGAAGGCCAAAATGCAGAGGTTTCCAGAACAATTTGACTAAAAATGCTATCATGGATTCGTTATGGTCCTTGAACATTCTTAGGACTCCAATGCAAGTTTGTGGATCCAAGCAAATATTAATTGATTCAAAAGTGAAATGGATGCATTTTTTAAAAAATAAGACTCATACTCCAAGGGCTAAGAATCCAAGTAGTTCTGTTCAAGTAACTAAGAGCAAGTTACTATTCTCTGTACATTTCTTGCAATGTTTACTCCTTTTTATACAATAAAGATAACTGATTTTCCTTTCTTTTGTTTCTTGTAGAGTTGCTTTAAGGCAGTAATTGGATCCAAGGCAAATATGACGGGATGGAATGAGAGGGAAATGTTTGTTATGGAACTAAATTACTTGCACTTTAGTCTTTTTCTTGTCCCCTCTTTAAGGTTGATCTAAAGTTTATATCAGTTACTTCTGAATTGCAAGTTTTGTCCTGCAGTAGGGATTAATATTCCCATGGTGCCATTCCCAAACGAATTCTCAAGCTGAAAGTTTTTGGGTGCCTATATCAGCATAAATGAGTCCATACCATTGGTTTAGCTTCCTCACATAAAGCGATTTGATCCCTTACATTTTGGATAAGTTGATGGAATGGAATGATTACCCAAAAAAGTAACACAAGTAGAATACACCTGCTTGGAACTTATCTCAATTAGTCATGATGATGAGTTCAATTAAGGATAGGATTAAGCTTTATGTCTCAATGGCTGTTATTTTGATAGGATTAAACTTCTTACTCATCAAAGTTAAGGATGAGTTAGCAATCCAACAACTAAGCATCATTTATTTTGACAAGAATAATCAGAGGAAGGTCAGAAGCAACATTCATGTATAATTGTTCAGATAAAGGCAATCTCAATCATACTTTGATGAACAATATGCATTTGCATAAATGTATATCATATCAACATTCTTGTCATTTAAATGTTTTTCCCTTCACTCTCTACTTGTCTCTAAAAGGGTTGAACTTTGGACGTTCATATAAACTTAAGAACCTTTTCCATAATTAGTTAGGTTTGTTATTTATCAAATAGGATATAGTTCTTGATTGATTGGAAAACTTTAGTTTTCATCAATTATTAGTTCTTTTCAATTTTGAGTTGTAACGCCATTATATGAAATCCAGTAGATACAATTTAGCCAACACATTCCGTGGTGCTTTTAGTTGTTATGTCAGGCTATCGTGAGGTTTGTGTTCTGGCGGTGATTTTTCTAGGGATAGTGTCCTTTAATTGAAAACCTGCACTTAAGCATCCATAGCATTAGAACGCTTCCCTTGTTGTTCTTTGAATGAGTGGCTAGTACCTTGCTGTTGCCTAGTGGCCCTATTCATAAATACTTAACCAATATGTAAGTATTCTTTTTAATAGTAATTTCTCAAACAAGGAGAACTACTGATAGCATGAGTCTATCACTCTTTCTTATACATGCCATTGAAGAATTTGCTTCTAAATCTCTTGAAGGCTGTTCTAACAATAGTAAAGTGTACATGAATTTTTTAGAGTTCTCTAATTGTTCAGGTACTCATCAAAGGAGAATTGTTTAAAGAATTCAATGCCGTCATTAGTATGCACTACGTGAAAAAACTTGGTTAAAATTGCCTTTTGCCTTTTTTGCCAGTTTGACTTCCAAAATGTGTTGTTTTTCTGCCCAGACTAGCAAATTGGATGAAAAGTTCAAACATTTTGTTGCCAAGGAGGGGAAAGACTTGTGCTATCCAATGTAAGTATAATATGGTGAATGAGTGTATCATTTTTCTTAGGTCTTCTATTATGGAAAAGAGATTTTTTTGTCATTTATATTGTGTTGCTCCTGCCAAAAGTTGATGAGAAAATTCCATGCTTTTTAGGTTGATGTCCTTGAATATAAGACAAAGTACTTATGTTAATTGAATGGTAGGAAGGAAAAATCTCAGGCGTTGCACGTTGCCCTTAGTCTTGTATAAGTGCATGCAGGTAGGGTTTTAAGTAGGCTTAGAGGCTTATAAATGGACTTCAACTTGACTTGTTAAATTTGTTACTTGTGTTTGAATGAGTGTTTTAGTTTTAACTGAGATAAAATAAATTGATTAATAACTTGGTAGAGGACGTGATGTGTATCTTATGTAAATTGTTCTAATTAATTGATAACTATTCTTATTTGATTAAAGTTCTATAAGTTATTCTAAAATTCTGTTGATTAAGATTTTAGTGCGTGCTGTCATATATTTCTCCTCCTTGCGCAAGTCCTCATTTATATATCATGACCTCTTATGGAGAAAATTTGAAGAAGACAACAGTTTCTTACTGCCTCTAATAGCTTCTTCCTCATTTTAGTGTCTCGGCTTAGACATCTTGTTGTGATTTTTTTTCTATTGCTTAAATGATTTGGCGACATAGTATTTAATTGATCTCAGACCCTATAATGTGTGGAACATTTAAGTTGAAGAAATCACTGGAAGGATCCATACTGTGGAAGACAAGTTGTGATCATCTTAAATGAGAGTTGATAGCTCAAAGTGAAGTAGAAGGAAGATGTGAAGCTCTGGCAAGGATTGTAATCAAATTTATCTTCCGAAAAATACACTGTGCAATCAACTTATTTAGGTCATATCTGGTTAGATGCAAAATTCTGAACGAACTTTGTGGTGACATCTCCCGCATATTTTATGTGATTGTCGGTCTTTTTTTGTTTTGTGATTCTATAAGCAACAAAAAGGACAAACAATGAACTGATAAAAAATCTTTGCGGCAATAGATAAATTGAATGATCCATTCAATCATCTCTATCATTAAAGCTGCTGCTCGGTGATGAAACTATCAATAAACATTATTACTTTACATGCATTGCAAAATTTGGACATATTCAGAATTATCCTAATATCTTGTTTAATATGGTTAATTGCCAAGAGCCTGGAAATTTGCATTTCTGTGTCACTTTGTTTATGCAATAATGATTCTAGTTGACTTCTGAACTGTTTTATGAATATGAAGAATACAGAACTTCCAGAGATTGACTGTGGAAAAGCATAGGCAACATTATGAGTGAAAAAGGAACCGTCAAGATGCGTGGCTTTTGTTATTTCTCTGTACATGACTATATTTGGAAAATAGCAGAGACTTATGCTACCAATCATTACGGTTTTCCATGCTCCGGGGATGGTACCAATGAGTATGGTACCAATGCTACCCATCATTACCGGTAATGCATGTAGATAATTAGTATCACTTTTTGATGGTCAATTTAATGCAGGAAATGTAGGGTGTTTCTGTTGCTGAGCTCGGTACCAATGAGTTCCCATGTTTTTTCACTGAGAAAAGGGGTAAGTTTGCTTGAAGGTCTTATTCTTGGTTTTGCCCTCAAAGTTTTGCTATCATCATTTCAATTTATTGGGTCAAGAGGCTGAGGCTGTGGCTGAGTTCCAACCTAGGACCTCCTACTGATGACACACTATTGCAGTGCGTCTGTCTTCCTTTCAATTTTTTCCCCTATACTTGAAATTACTTGATGCTATCTGCTCTGCAAGTAGTGAGCTTTCTTAAATATCAAGTAGGAACTGTAAATCGTTCCTCCTTTCATGCTTAATTTATTTGGTTTATTCTATTTCCATAGTGGAGGATGTAATTGTTCATGTTGCAAGGTCATAATGTTGAACATTTATATTCCTTTTTTGCAGTGTTTGTCACCTTTCTGTGGGAGGGACACCATCCTTTTTTTGAAGTTCTAATGAAGGGAAGGGGAACCTGAGATTTTCTTCTTCCCCCTTGAAAACCAACATATTACTATGTTATGATATTAAAGAAAAGTTGATCTGTGGGTGAATGTGACTTAGGAGCTCACCCCCAGTAGTTTCATTCTCTTCTACAATAACACTTTCCTTTTTAAAAAGATCTTGAACAATTTTTTCTCGGGTTTTGGTGAAACCAAATGAGGTTAAACCACCCTATCCTACCCCTTCTATTCCTTACCCTAGTCACCCCTTCAAACAAGGTGCTGGACTTTAGTTTTCCAAGAAAAATATTGTTCAGCACAAAGAAGGTGCACATATGCAATGCATCAAACGGTCTTTACATGTAATATCATTTTAAAACTTGGCTACATCATCTTGAATTTTTGTGCTTCTTGGCCTGAAGGTTCCTTGCCATGTAGACTTGCTATGCTGTAGTCAATGTTGCTACTCACCTATATCTGTATGATGTATATGCCTCCTATATTTTATTAGTAATGCTGAAATATGCTTCTTTATGTGTGATTTTTGTTTGGTATTCACAGAAACCAAGTTATTACTTGACTGCAGAACTAAGCTTCTGGTTGCAATTCCAATTCCCAAATAGAATTCTGCTTTAGGAAGCATAACACAATCTGCAGTACAAAAGAACTTTGAAAGAAGCCAGGTGAAGTGTTGCTAAACTAGGTTCTAGAGGTGTTAGAATAGGTTGGCCATACATTTTTTATTCTTTTGATTATTGGGAACAATTTTTTAATAGATCTGCTGGGAGATGAATATGGCTGGCAGTGCTTAAACTTCTTTGGTGCTTATCAAGATTAATGGACCAGTTGGAGGAGCATCATTATTGGCTTGCGGTATCCATTTTCATGGTGCACTCTTCTTTCTTTTAGTCCATAATACATGTTAGAGTATGTGACATGATTTACAACAACCAATTTCTAGTTAAAATTTTATAGTAGTTGTGAAATTTACTATACCTTGTTTTAAATGTTGTGGAAGTTGTTGGATATATGGACTTTACATATCTATAAATGTTGCTATAGGGGAGAACATCATATCATCTTCTTTCCCAGGTTAGAGTACATTGTCAGAAATATATGATTTAATATTGTCGACTTGATAGCTGAAGTGGCAATGCTTGAGACTTCCTTACACCAATCTGCAAGTACATATATCTATTTGATGTCCACTGTACAGCTATAGTGCTGCATTATGTGGTTCTATAAGAAAGGATTGGGTAGGACCTTTGACCCTACAAAACCTGCATGGTGATTATCACTTATTATATGGCCCACTGCACGGCTCTAATGCTACATTATATAGTTCTGGAAGAAAGGGCTGTGTAGGATCTTTGACACTACAAGATTTATATGTTGCTTTTCAAATTATGAGTTCCGAGTGTAGGGGACTAATTGCTTATGCCGTGTTTAAAATTTAGTGTCATGGATATATCTTAGTTATGATACATATATTTAAATTAGCTGCAATGTTGTTTTAATTTTTGAAGCATTTTGATTAATCATTATAATTACATCATTTGAGATGGCTTCTTCCAAGTGCATCTTTAGTGATAAGGCCTTTGAAAATTTTAATGCTACATTATATAGTTCTGGAAGAAAGGGCTGTGTAGGATCTTTGACACTACAAGATTTATATGTTGCTTTTCAAATTACGAGTTCCGAGTGTAGGGGACTAATTGCTTATGCCGTGTTTAAAATTTAGTGTCATGGATATATCTTAGTTATGATACATATATTTAAATTAGCTGCAATGTTGTTTTAATTTTTGAAGCATTTTGATTAATCATTATAATTACATCATTTGAGATGGCTTCTTCCAAGTGCATCTTTAGTGATAAGGCCTTTGAAAATTTAATTGTTATTTGATGATAAGATTGTTTATTTATTTATTTTGGAAATCCTCATTTCTAATTAAAAAGACATTTTTTAATATAAAGATAGGGCTGCATACATTGTAATCCCAACATCTGCTATTCCTGTGGGGTCCACCATTGTGAAATCCATACTGTAATGTTGGTATTCTATGTATTAAATTTGTCTAACCTGTTGAAATTTTGGCATTTTTTTTTTTATTCTTTGCAGGTAATGCTTGATGTGATAGTCCAACATTAGTCTAGATTCTCAAAAATGATCATGCAAGAAATAATTCCCATCATCTTCTTTGAAATATTAGTGTCATGACAGTATTATCATTTGTGCACGATTGTCTCATTGGGTAGTGTTACCGTTGAAATTTTGTGATCTCCTCCCTACCATCGACCCTGAGGAAGAGTGATTTCATTTTGTCAAAGTTGAAATTAAAATTTGCTGCTGTGTGAGTATATTCTGGTTGCCCCAAATATCTTAAAGTCTTGAATCACTAGATGAAGAAAGACAAGTGTGTGCATTTATTAGTTTTCCATGTACAGGTTGATATGGTGTATAATTCTGGTAAGATACTTTGTTCAGATCATTCATCTTTATTATTCAAAACATGCACTAGTCGTAATAACTAAGAAAAACATTCTCACTTTCGAATTTGATTCGGTTTTTTCTTCTTTTGGGGGTGGATGTCGAGTTTGATTTTACTTGCAGCAATAATTTCTCTGAAAATATGTTCAAGTCATTAAGGAACTTAACTTTTTGGATTTCTCCTATTCGTTATCTTTATTTAGGTTACTTGATGATTGTTTCTTACTTTGAAATGTGCTTTGGGAAAAGATATAACTGATTACTTTATTAAAAACATATGATATAGCCTTTTAAAACATAGGAACAAAAACTTGTTAAAAATCCATAGCAACTCAATCTAAACAGCAATAAGCTTTTCAAATGAGGATTGGATCAGGAAAAATTCTTTCGAATAGCTATTTTAGAAACACTGCCAGGCAGTCGTTAAAGTGGGGCAACAATGATGTGGTTGTTTCTAGCACAATGTTTCTTCATGTTGCCTTGATCATACTACTTATCGTTATTGATTCCTACCATACATGTGCTCATTTTCATCTATAAGTCAATTAATTTAGTTATTGTTTCTTTATTCAATATGACATGAGTTAGGAAAGTTGCTTGGTCAGCACACCAACTTAGACATGCAATGTCTCACAATCATACTATTTACTGCATGTCTTATAATATGCCCTTTCCTTTGTTTGGTATTGTTATTGGAGATTTTATTGAGCTAAGCAGGATTCTGTTAATGTGGCATTTGCTAGTTTCAATCTTCTTTGGTATGAGTTATTGATCATAAAGTTGCAAGTAAGATCACTGGCGTAACATTTTTTATATTTTATTTTTTGGATCATGTGACTATTTGTGCTAGAAAAACTGGGAGTCTGTGCTGCTAGAGTTCCAGAATTTTGTCACTAAAAAAAATTGGCTATAAGATGCTTGAAGGTCTCATATTTGGCTTTTTGTGCGGCTGAAAGTTGTGCTATCTTCAATCTATTTTTTATGGTTACTTAAGTTGGTTCTTGATATGATCTTTATCCTAGAATTAGTGAATTCTGTTGAATTTTAACTATAAAATTGTTCTTTCATGGCCATCTTATCTCGGACAAGATAATTCTATTGTGGAGGATGTATAATCAGTCTATGAGTTATGAAATGACATTGAACATCATGTGTTTTTCAAAGTGAAGGGGATCGATCGTATAAATGAATGAATAGTGAAGGAAAAATTTCACATTGTTTAGGAGTTTGGTGATAAGGGAAGGGAACCTTAAATTTGTACTTTTCATTCTTAGTAGAAAAGTTTGTGCTTGTGATTGAATTGGAGTGAACCATTTTTTCATACACTTTCATTCTTCCTTTTCCTTCCTCTTCCATTCTTCACCTCCAAGCTGGGGCTTTATGCGATGCTTTTTGGCAAAGTATATTATGATGGATTTTAATGTACTATCATGTACTTTGTTTTAATTATCAAATACAAAAAAGGATGCATGCTTACATTGCCTGCGTTGCACATCATTGCATATAACTGGATATAATTGGACTTGCATATTATTGCCTGCCATTGCATATCATTGCATGTTAAATGTATACGAAGCCCATTCTGCTACATTTGCTTTGTTGTGTAAATAAAAGTGATGCATATTGAAAAGAAATTTTGTATGGTTCTCTATGCATTTACATTCTATTGCATGGCCCCTTTAGCATGCAGCAAAAAATTAACACTTTTCTCCTGTTGTCAATGTCACAACCTTGGTATCGAAACACAAATACAATGGTGCTATAAAAGCCATAAACCAAAAACATAGACAACGTCGCGACCTTGCAAACACCATTAATTAATCTTACAATTAACTCCAAATATAATTAATATAATGCCTTGGGATTTGGCCAAACTCTCCTTGTTTAGCTGTATGATCAATGTACTTACTCAATACTCATCAAATTGTAAAGGAAATTGTCTAATCATCTGCCATTGAGAGTCCAACATCGTCGTCGTCATCATCATGATACAGTTTACAATATGAGCCCTGCCAGTCCAAATAGAAATGTTTTAACAAAATGCATAACCACATTATCTAGTGCCGTATTGTTTGAAAATTCTACTACAATTCCAAAATATAATAAAAAAACGACTATGAACTAATCCTTCAAAAAAATCCTCTTTGACCAAAACCTATCGATTATTCATGCTGCTAATTTGAAAGGTGATGAAATATGGTAAGAGTGAGTTTAAAACTCAACAAAGCATATATGTGTGTGTGTGGATATGTATGACAAAATGTGGGAAATTCAATAACCATAATCAAATGCAAAATATCGAAAAGTGAGAATGAAAGAAATATCATGGGCTAACTTCACCAACTGAGGTCGAATATCGAAGGTCGAATTACAAATTCTTATCTCAGCCGACAAAATCTCAACGCCCGCAACTACTAGGTGGTGCCCTATGCCTGCAGGTGGCGATGATTAGCTTGTCACGATAAGAATCCTGGCGGCTCTAAGCCCCAAGGACAGATGCATACTATCGACTACTCACAAGCACAAAATCGGAGAGCTCAAAGTGGGCCAACCACCGCCCTCTCTAAAATCCACCACACCCTCCACAGAAGGGGGGAGAGAGACTCGTCAGAAAAATAACTCCAGAGACGGAGGGGAGGAAAAAGGAGGGGAGGAGAAAGCATCTCCCTCTCAGGATTGATCCTTGGCAATCTTCCTCTTGAAGGCTTTTTGTAGTTCCTGTGACCTGTGCTCCATTCGCAGAATCAGTCTCGACACCGAAAAGGCGGATGACCATATAATGGATCTCTCTCCTTCTCTGACGTACATTCTTCCCTTTTAAGCTAAGTGTAGTTATCGGAGTTCAATCCTTCATCTCTCAAAGCCGCTCTCTAGCCAAGTGCATCCTCCGGAGCTCAATCTATCTCAAAGCTGCTCCCAAGCCGAATGCGCACTTATCGGAGCTCTGTACTGCACCTCAAAGCCGCTCCCTAATCTAGCGTACTCATCGAAGCTCTGTTTTCCACCTCAAAGTTGCTTCCTAGCCGAGTGCATCCTTCGGAACTCAGTCCATTTCAAAGCCTCTCCCAAGCTGAGTGCACACTTATTGGAGCTCTGTCCTTCACCTCAAAGCCGTCCTCTAGTCTAGCATACTCGTCGGAGCTCTATCTTCCACCTCAAAGCCCCTTCCTAGCTGAGTGCACTCATTGGATATCTGTCCATCTCAAAGTTGCCCCTGGCCAAGCACATTCATCGGAATACAATCTATCTCTCAAAACTACGTCATAGCCGAACGCATCCCATGGAGGTTCGTCTTCCATCTTCAAGCTGCTCCCTAACCGAGCACACTCACTAAAGCTCAGTTCATCTCAAAGCTACTCTCTTGTCGAGTACACTCATTAGCGCACAGCCCTCCACCTCTCAAGCCACTTCCCAGTCTAGCGCGCTACCGAAGCAAAGTCCTCCGGTCAACACTCAATCCCCACGTTCATATATCTATGCATTACATTGTATTCCTCCCATCTTTGTATCCAGCTAAGAAAGACTTCTGATTTAAGTGTCGGAGGATGAACCGGGGAGCGAATTCTGCTGCCCCCTGATCTCTTGTTTATTTGTTGTGACGTGCAGGATCCTGGTTTGAAGTAATAAAGACCAGACTCGTTTCAGTTTGACCTATTGGGCGAGATCAATCGGCTCCCTAATTCGTTCGATAATCCGAATCCAAAGTCGCATTATTGGCACCGTTTGTGGGAATCGACTAAAAAGGCTAATCACAACGTCCATGAAAGCAAACATGGTCAATACTTAGGCTCAAGGCAGCGCACTAGTTAGAGACATCTCCCATGGCGACGACCTCACCCCGTGGGTAGTCATGGGAAATGGATGACCGGCCCCTGGAGTGTTGACACTCCCTACTAGGATGGACACCATGCCCAAGCTGCTTTAGACCCTATGCACCCATCTGGATGAGCAGTAGCTGGGGTCTCCTTTCTTCTACTCCCAGACTTTGACGTCCAAGAGGAGTAGTCGGAGGAAAAGACAGCTTATTATGAAGACTAGTGGCCTGATGACCTCGAGGCGGGAGCGGCCTAGTGTAACAGGGCCTAGATGCGGTTGGGGGACCGACTAAGCCTCGGAGAGTGGGACAAAAGCCCGTGCGGTGAAATCCGCGCTACTCCCGAGATAACAGGAAGCTTTCAGCCCGAAAAGAAGCTTCTTGCAGCACCCGACCGAAGAGGTCCTATAACCACTAGTCCGGCATATGTCTTCGGACCACTTGGAGGAGAGGACGAGGAAGATCAAGTAGCCGGTGTTTAGAGGAATCCCTAACAGACATTCCGTTGACTTGAGGAGGTCACCATTCTCGAGGGAGATCCTGATGCAGTCTCTCCCTCACAAGATTAAGAGGTCGAGCCTGGAGCTCCATGACGGAAGTTTCGATCCAAGGGACCATCTAAATCACTCCAGTACTTTACAAGGATTTTGGGGTCTTGACGATGTCTAGTGCATAAAAAAGGCAGCAGGTTGGAACGCCATTGAGGGCAGTAGAATCCTTAGCCCTTACATGCGGCCTTTCATGGTAGAAGATGCTGCTTACGTGCCAAATGAGGCACGCCTTGGTATCCATGGGTTAGACGTTGGTGGAAAGAACCCCACATTCATGATCATGTGGCAAGGCAACCGCTGACTGACATTGAAGGAGGATGCTAACCATAAAGAAGTGTGAGAACAGCCAAGTTTGTGGCTATACTCCACATCATCTGCATGCAAAGTTGCGAACCCTGCAATTGCTATAGTCGTTCGTGCAATGGGGGCTTTGCTTCGTCAAGCCATTCCTCAACTCCTCTAGGTAGAAGCCACCCAATTGGCACAGATTCCAGAGCAGAATGCCACCGAATTTGCTCAGCATAGCATCGCATGTAGATTTGGGATTCTTGAGGCCATCGTTGCCGACAATGAAACCCCATTTGCTGGTTAACGCTTCACCCAGAATCGTTCGAGTTAGGGAGTGCGGCAGGTTCACACTTCCATTGCCCATTTGCAAGCGAGTGGGAATGTGGAAGCAATGATCCGAGTGCTGCCACACGAGTTTAAGATGGAGTTAGAGGACATAGGGGCTTTTGGGCGGATGAACCACCTTTCGTGTTGCAGTCCCGCAGGACAGCACTGAGGGAACCTGCACGTGACTCACCCTTCAATTTATATTGTGGAGCTGAAGCGGCCGCCTCGGTTAAGTTTAGTCTACTCGAAACAGTTCAAAAACTATGTTAAAATAAGTCCGGCATTCAAACTCTGAGACTTTGCTTTAGAACGCAGGAGGTTAGCATTTGAACAGTGGAAGTTGGCGCTAGAATGTCACAGAGAAAAACTTCTCTGAACAAATTCCATGCACGTGTGCTATTTAGGCTTATTCGAGGGAAGTTCTGTTATTATTTTAACTTACTAGATCAATGGCAGAGGTTGGGTTCTAAGTTATGGCCTGCTGTCAATGAGGGAGATACACAACTAATGAGGTGTGTCAGTGTCTTCATTTCCATTTACCTCGCTACATTTGAAAGGTTATCAATGCAATATTTTCCACAAGTAGTGAGTTCTCTTGAATATCAACCGTAAACCTGTCCCCCTTTCATGGTTAATTTTTGTGGTTCATGCAAATTCCATGGTAGAGGATATAAGGGCATGATATTTAACATATATCTTTTTCACAGTTTTTTCCCTTTAGGAGGATTGGTAGGCGGGAGAGAACAACTTTAGCTTCTTGGAAGTTCTAACGAAGGATTTGAAATCGTACATTTTCTCTTTTCCCATACTTCTCCCCCGCCTAAAAGACACTGGGCTCTAATGTAAAGAAAAAGTGGAGTCAGGAATGAATGTGATGAGCAATTCACTCCTGTTAATTTCCATTCTCCTTCAAAAACATATCTTGAACAACGACGGGGGATTGTTTTTTTTTTTTGCTGGGTTTTGGTGAAACCAAACAATGTTAAATAGCCCTCTCCTTTCCCTTCTGTTTCTTGTCCCTTGTCAACCCCTTCAAACAATTTATTGGGCTTTGTTTGCCTAGGGAAATATTATTCATATCAATGACAGTGTGCTTATATAGTGCATCAATATTGTATGTGTGCATATATGGTGCATCAATAACCCTAGTATGCTTTGAAGATAGATATTACTCTTACTTGATTACCTTGCTTGGAAAGTGAATTGAACTTTATGTTGATTGAAGCATGAGTTCGGGGAAAATAGAAGGTCAAAACCTCATCAACCGTTTAAAATGAATTTTCAAACAAGGGCGTCGGGTGATATAATATGACCACGTATAATTACCTTTTCTTAATAAAAAGTATACATCTATTATGAGTTACTCGTTGTACCAAAACTTTGGTTTGCTTACATCTTCAAAATCAACCTTGGTTTAGTCGGTTTCAGCTTTGATTATTTATATCTAATGAAACTAAGTGTTTTTTTCTCCATATTTTAAAAGAAACCTATATCGACATTTTGTGATGGCACAATAGTCTTCAACTGTTTTTGTAGTGAAGAATCTCTCAGAATATGTGTATTATGTCATAGGGATTGTCAAGCTTGCATCCAACTCTCCTAAAGTTTTCTGATGCAGCGCTTCTAGGGATTAGTGGAGAGTATGTGTACCTTAAAGGTGTAAACCAAGATATGCCCTTCAATTTAGAATTTTCTCATCTAGACTTTATCTTTTACATTTGTCCACTGTGAGTTAGCGGCTATTTGTTGCCATGGTTCCACTAATTTTTTTGGTTAACTGAGCTATATTTTTATTTTGTTTACTTATTCTAGCTTTAGATTCACACAACATGATTCCAACAAAGTCCCATGAAATTTGCACAAAGGTTATCTAATGGGTTAGTGAACATTTGTAACTTTTCATTATTTTTCTATTATGGTTCTATATTTTTCAAGGCATAGTATTTGTTATTTTTTTCATTAATTGAAGTATCATCTTTTCATATATTTCCTCCAAACTTTGGTGCTTATAATTGATTGTTGATGTTGAGCTTATTATCTTTGTCTATTTTGATTCTACATTTTTGAAGGCATGTTATTTCCTCCAAACATTTGGCTTTAATTGAAGTATCATCTTTTCATATATTTCCTCCAAATTGTTGAGCTTATCATTGATTGTTAATGTTAACCATTTGTTACATCTCTACAATTTATTTAGTCCTTGGTATCAATAGATACTTGTATAGTCATGGAATCTAATTATTTTAATTGCAGAATTGCCGTTGAATTGACCCTTCTTAATAGTAGGAATGGTAAATTTGAATCGTGGAAAATAGTTTTGGCCTCACCTTAAGATGGGATGGAGTTGGCCCCATTTGTGTGGCGATACATATGGACAATTGGCCCAAGCAATGGAGGTATAAACTGTGTCACAAAATGTAGTGAAAAATTTATTGATGTGATATATTATTGGCCCCACAAGTAAGGTATATATGCCAACATATGTGATAAGCATAATTTGAATTTAAAGCATAGGAAAAGTAAAGCCTATTAAAGGAAAATGTATGACTAGTTTGCTTATTGATATTTTGTTTTAGGGCATTTTTGATGAATTGACGTTTTCCTTTAGAGTTCATAAAGAAATTTAGGTTTGTGGTGTAATAACGAGCCCACTCTTTGGGTTTGCATTAGAGTGTGATATAAATTTAAAATCTAATATAGATGGCAATTCACTTTCATACATAGAAGTGAAGGTATTTTATTGATTTCTCTTTCGTACATCCATGTTTTATGCTTCCATGAAAGCAGGTTTTCCAGTTTTAAAATTGATTAACTACCTTCTAACAATTGTGCAACCTCCTAACTACTTCTAGCCATAGCTTTTATCTGCCTAAACCACTTCTGTTATATTGATTTACCTGCATCGGGCTTGCTGCTGCTGCTGTGCTATCCTGCTGATTCAAATTGTGATGTCTTAGAGGTCTGCTTGCTTCCATATGAGAGCCAGAATTATGGCGTTGATTGCTGGATTCAGAATGTGGCTCTTCTTGAGTCATTGTAGCACTTATCTTTTTAAAAGAATTCATATTGATTGATGCTGTGTTCTTCTAGCATTGCTTGTGTTTCCAGTATTATTGATGCCAAGTGATCTGTAGTTCTATTTTTAGCATTTCAGAAGCTTCTTATTGTCATGGCTTAAATTTGATCTTCCATCCGTTGGCTTTTGATAGCCATTTTTTATAATGAATTGACATTGAGAAAAAATTGTGATTGGAGGACTGATTTCCTGGGAATTTTCTTCTCTAGTACCAAATTGGGGCGAACCAAGTATGGTTGGCTTAATCAGATGAAGAATTTAGTTGGGAAACAGTGCAAATTGAGAGGAATTCTGTGAGGGAGTGTAGAATGAGAACGGTGCAATGAAGGCAGTTCATTTAATTCGGGGCTGCTTTACATTTCTATGACGATAGTTTTTCGTTAGTGTTCCAATTGAAGATACGATTGATGTAATTAATTTACAACAATTATGCAATTATCTTAGTTCTTGATATAGTTAGAAAGATATTTCAGGGAAACCCATTGGATATCTCTAGGACAACCTCGGGTGGCATGGCGCCGGCCATGCATCTGTGATTGTATGGTCTTTTAGTGATGATAGATAAATTGACGATGCGCCTCCTGAAAGTGTCCCAGTGGTTTCCGCCTAATACCATTCATCACTGTTCACTGCCTGAATCAATTTTGCTTTACTTATCTGATTTCTAAGGTGGAGGCTCATTGTTGCTGCTCTATTGTCCTGCTGCTCGGGACAGGATTGTAGATATTTAGATCATAATAGGTCCTATCTGGATTGACCTTGGTTATAATATAAAAAAAGGATGAAACACTGAGATTAAGAACAAGGGCTATGAGCTCTATAATGTAAGAATCTTAGTGATACAGCCTGTTGAAAAATGTTATTTAAGATAATAAAGAACCTGAAAAATGGAGTTTAAAGGACAGACCGTCCAAAGGAATTGTGAAATGGAAAAGTTTGTTAACGAGTTGGTGTACCTTAAAAACGGGCTTGCTCAAGATCATTTGAGAAAAGAAAAACAGTTCGTGAGGTTTCCATAATTGATTATTTAAATTATGCATCATGGAATCCTTTTGGCCTAAATGTATTGACAAATTCATGTGCTTTGTTTTTTAGATCCAAGCATCAATAATTGTTGCCTGGTGTAAAATCAGTGAAACGAAGAGGCCATATGATGCAATTCTAGATGGTAAACAATGGATGGGACTCATGTAGCCTGAATTCAGTGTGGCCACCAACCTCAACCATGCTAAAAGTGGAGAAAGGTAGCTTTGAAACACCACAAATTTATCAAGGTATAGCTACAAGGTTAGTTTTCTATAATTGCTTTATTCCTTGGAATCATAACATAAAGACTAAAATATTAGTTTACCTAACTTTGTTTGGTAAGAAGTCTTTTTATGCTTGGATTTGGTTTGTGGTTGGTATCGATCCGATACACTCCTCCCAAAGAGAGTGAGTAATAGTTGCTAACAACTGTCGCAAAAAATGGGTTCTCACGATTTGGTGCAATATATTACTGAGATATACTTATTAAAAAATGTAAAGGAAATGCCAAAAATATTATGTAAAAATATATTTTTTATTGAGCCAAAATATAATTAGAATGTGTTTAAGAAGACATTCTCACCTGTAATTTTGGGATTCCCAAATACTTTATCAAATGCATGAAAGCTCAAAATCAAGTAGCTTGAGCTTGACTTAAACTAACTTGATAGTCTTGTAGGCTGAATTTTGGGCTGAGTTGCATTCAAATAACTTGCAAACTCTCTCTTCTTGTTTCCCTGTATACGCAAGTTTGGATTTGAGTGAAATTATCCCAGCCACAATGTTGACCTAGCTCTATGGTTAGTTTTTTAAATCTTTTGCCCTCATCCGTTCTCGGTGTAAGGAACTCTTCATAGACTGAATGAGTTTTATAGTGGCTTTTAAGCCTCTTTGTGAAGCTTCTCTTCTCTTGCCAGTAAAGCCTCAAATTCTGTCTTTTAATTCCTTTCCCGTATTTAATTGTCGACCCTGGATCAGGAGGTCTGTCGTAGGATGAAAATTAAGGGAGAATTCATTAGCGAATATAATATTGTCATTGATATGCACTAGGTGGAAAGCACTCACTAAAATCTTTGTTTGGCCTGTTTTGAGTTTTGGAATTCTTTCTTAATCTATTGGTTTTCATGCCCATGCCGGCCAATTGAAGGAAAAGCTCAAATATAGTAATGTTTCACGCTATCAAAATTATTTTGGTGATACTCTTTAATATTTATTGGTATACCTTATGTTCCTCTGTTAATCTTTTCTGTGTAAACTGATAGTATGAATTGATAGATATGACATCATATTATTTAGATTATTTCAGTAGTAGCTCCGCTAGCACTCTTTGTGCAATTGAACGGACTAAATTGGGTAGGGGAATTGTTGTTGTTTTCTGGTTCTCTGTCCCCTTGTATGCATACAGGTTTTTTGTCATTTGGTTTGCTTTGCTCATTCGGAAAGGTGATAACGTCTCGTGCTTCGGCCTATTCATATTGGCAGTTGGCTTGAGTTTTGTCTTATTTAATGTATCACTTGAGTTTGAATGAACTTTGTAGTTATAGCCAGGCTACGTAAGGATGATTTGAAGTAAATTGGCAAGGAATATGATGAATATGTTGCTAAAATTTGGCTAATTAGAGTTTAGAAATATGGCCAATTGTAACTTGATTGATCTTTTCATGGAGTGATTTTTAACTTCCACTCACATGTCAACATTAAGATGTAAACAAGAATAAAAAATTTAGACTTATAAAAATATTTATATTAAACTGAAAAAAAAATTGCTGATTATTTGTACATTCACATTGTGTTTTATAATCTTGAGTTTGTACGTTTACGTCCATTGAGATTTTTTACATAAATGTATATTTTGTGTATATGGAGATTATTCCTTTGTTGATTTTTTGCATATTCAAATAGTAGGAAATCCGTAGTCATATACAACCTGAAAGGGACTCGTGCCTTTAGACTTATTGATATAGCTATTATATGCAAGTTGGGCCGTAAGAAGAATCAAGTCTTAATTCCCAAGCTTTTATTTGAACAAAATATCTTAATATGTTTCCTAGACTTCTATTAATAATTTTTGTTTGATCATCTATTTGAGGGTGATAGGCAGTGAAAAATTTTAATTTGGTGACTACCATAAGTCACGAGGTCCTTCAAAAGTGACTGATAAAATAAATATCGCTATTAAAAGCAATAATCTTAGGAAGATCATTTAATTTAATAATCTCGTCAAAACAAGGTGTACCAGCCCAAAAAAATATCAAAAGTTTTATTACAAGGAATGAAGGGAGCCATTTTAGAAAAATAATTCACAACAACAAAAATGGAGCCATGCTTCTTAAGGATATGCAGGAGTCCTAACACAAAGTCCATGCTCAAATCTTGTCAGGGGCAAGTAGCTACAGGTAGCGGGGGCATACATGCCTGTGTTTTTCTTCTTATATTTTGTTAATTGGCATGTTCAATAAGTATAAACTATCTTGACTGCATCTTTCTTTAAATTAAGCCAGCTAAATTGTCACTCAATCTTCTCTATTGTCTTGTCACATAAAAAATGGCCGGATAGGTCATCAGCATAAATCTCTTGGACTATGAGATCTTGAACAGACAACTTAGGGAAGTAATGTTTATTAACCCGAAACAAATATTTATCTTGAATGTAAAAACATTTTGTGGTGTCCAGCTGTCTGTTTATAAAGCTAGAAAAATCTTACTAAAATTAAGACATGACTTGTATTTTTCCTCAAATTTTTCATATCTAACAATCTTAACTTGAATAACAGATAATAGGACACTCGACAACTTAATATATATGCTATTTAGTTCTCAACTCCTTATGTTTTATGATGAAAGAATAGGTTTGTTAATATTCAACCCATTGACCATGCTTATGATTCAATTTCTTTTTGGAGTTAAGAAAATGAAAGGTTTTATAGTCAGAATAAAGGACAAACTCATGAAATAACAAATAATAGTGCCAATAATGTAAGGCCTATACCACTATATACTACTCATTATTAGTAAAATACCATTGCTTGGTATCATTTAACTTTTCACTAAAATAGGCAATGGGATGCATTTTTGGCTAAGAACTCTCCCTTTCTTACACCTGATGCATCACACTCTACTTCAAACGCCTTAGAGAAGTTAGAAAATCGCATGATAAGGGTTGTCGTCCTCTCTTTTATACTCTTAAAGGTTTTAGCAGCATCAAGAAACTAATTGAATTCACTTTTCTTTATACGTTCAAGGAGAGGAGTTATGATCATGCTAAATTCCTTAATGAACTGACGATAAAAAGTGGTAAACCATAAAAATGTTGAATAATGTGTGGAAATTTGGGTTTAGGTTAATTTATGATTGCTTGAATCTTCATTTTGTCAATAAAGACATCGTCAGAGGAAACGATGAAGCCCAGAAAAGCAATATTGTTTGAAAAGAATGAACACTTCTTAATATTAGCAAATAAGTTCTCCTTCTCAAGTGTAAGGCATACCTATGTGAGATTGTTCAAATATTATTCCTTAATCTTATTACAATTAATAATGTCAGCAAAATGGACCACTAGAAATTGCCTGATGAAAGGCTAAAAGGCCTGGGTTGATTAGATGGTCTAAAATGTATGACCAACCACTCATAGAGGCCGTTCTTCGTCTTGAAATATATCTTCTACTCGTTCTCAGTATGAATCTTGATCTAGTGGTAAATTCCCTTCAGTTCTATTTTAGGGAAGATTTTGGTACCAACATTTATATCTAATATGTCATCAAGCCCAAGGATAAAAAAACAATACTTCAGGGTGATTTTGTTGATGGCTTTACTATTCACACACATCATTCATGATCCATCTTTCTTATGTATCAAAAGAGCAAGTACTGCACATGGATTCATGCTCTTTTGAATGAATCCATGGTGAAGCAGTTCTGCAACTTCCCTTTGAAGCTTAGCACACTTGGTAGGATTCATCTCATAGTAAGGTAAATTTGGAAGTCGCACTCAGGACAAAGTCAATGATACGTTGAATGTCGCGTAAATATGGTAAATGATTCGGGAGGTTCTTGGGAAAGATATTTTGAAAGTTTTGAAGAACTTCATGGGCCTTATTGGGTTTCAATATGGGAGAATTAGAAAGGATTTCAAGAACGATAACAATAAACATAATAAACTCGCCTATAGCTACACGTTCAAACATTGTAGGGTTAATAATATGTTATGCTTTTGTCCTTACCACATTATTTTCTTTATTGTGAATCACAAGTTTTGGGAGTAAAGGATGAAGGTGAATTTTCTTTTCCTTCTTGTTACATTCAAATTGTATAACTAAGGTCACCCTATGTCCATTAGAATGACATTGCACCAAATGCGATCCTTGTACTCTAAGAATATTTACAAATGTTCCAAAATAAGATTAGAACACATATCTAAGATGTTGAAGAAAGAAATAATATCAAACGTCCAAAAAATAGCTGAAAATCTTCCCCACTTTTTCGCTTTCTCTCTGATCATTGCTCTTTTCATGTGTTTGGATAACTCAAAATCATCTCATCAAAATGGTTCAAAAACTATGTTAAAATAAGTCTGGCATTGAAACTCTGAAAGTTAGCCTTTAAACGTGGGAGGTTAGCATTTGAACAGTGGAAGTTGGCGCTCAAATGCCCCAGAGAAAAACTTCTCTAAATAAATTCCATGCACATGTGCTATTCAGGTGCGTATAGTGCATGCTCCTCCGGGTTTCAATGCCTGTGTGTCATTTCATGCACACGTCAGATGTGCTCCTCTTTTTTACAAACATTTGCCCTTTCATGTGCATCAGGTGCAGATTTTTCTGTTTTTCATCCACATGCATCCAACATGTGTGTGTTATGCATGGCGCACCTCCAACATAGAAAAAATGACGTATAAAGGGCATGAGACTAATAAGAAGGTGACCGACTCTAACAGGTAATTGGATAATGTAGAAAGTAGCTAATATAACCATCAATTTATTTTAATGCAGGAAATGTGTGGGGTTTGTTGATACCAATGTGTTTTCACAAAAAAAAGTGTTTAGTTTGTTTGAACGGCTTATTAATGATTATTCGATGAAAGTTCTGTTATCATTTTAACTTATTAGATCAGTGGGCAGAGGTTGGGTTCTAAGTTATGGCCTGCTGCCAATGAGGGAGATACACAACTAGTGAGGTGTATCAGTGTCTTCATTTCCATTTTCCTCCCTACATTTGAACAGTTATCAATGCAATCTTTTCCACAAGTACTGAGTTTTCTTGAATATCAACGGTAAATCTGTCCTTTCATTGTTAATTTATGTGGTTCATGCAAATTCCATAGTAGAGGATATAAGGGCAAGATATTTAACATACATCTTCTTTTCCACAGTTTTTCCCCTTTAGAAGGGTTGGTAGGCCGGAGAGAACAACTTTAGCTTCTTGGAAGTTCTAATGAAGGATTGGAAATCTTAGATTTTCTCTTTTCCCATACTTCTCCCTCACCAAAAAAATACTGGGCTCTAATATAAAGAAAAAGTGGAGTCGGGAATGAATGTGATGAGAAATTCACCCCTATTAATTTCCATTCTCCTTCAAAAACACATCTTGAACAACAATGAGGTTTTTTTTTGGGGGGGTGGGTTTTGGTGAAACCAAACAAGGTTAAATAGTCCTCTCCTTTCCCTTTTGTTTCTTGCCCCTAGTCAACCCCTTCAAACAATTTATTGGGCTTTGTTTGCCTGGGGAAATATTATTCATATCGAAGACGGTGTGCATATATAGTGCATTAATAGCCCTAGTATGCTTTGAAGATAGATATTACTCTTACTTGATTACCTTGCTTGGAGAGTGAATTGAACTTTATGTTGAGAGAAGCACGAGTTTTGGGGAAATGGAAGGTCAAAACCTTGTCGACCGTTCAAAATGAATTTTCAAATAAGGGCGTCACGTGATATAATATGGCTACTTATAATTATCATTTCTTAATAAAAAGTCTAAATCTATTATGAGTTATTCATTATACGAAAACTTTGGTTTGCTTAGCATCTTGAAAATCAACCTTGGTTTAGTAGGTTTCAACTTTGAATCTTTATATCTAATGAATTTGAGTGTTTCTTTCTTCATATTTTTAAAGAAACTTATATCTACATTCCGTAATAGCACAATTGTCTTCAACAGTTTTTGTTGTGAAGAATCTTTCAGAATATGTATATTATGTCATAGGGATTGTCAAGCTTGCATCCAACTCTCCTAAAATTTTCTGATGCAGCGCTTCTAGGGATTAGTGGAAAGTCTGTGTACCTTAAAGGTGTAAACCAAGATATGCCCTTCCACTTAGAAGTTTCTCATCTAAACTTTATCTTTTACATTTGTCCAGTGTGATTTAGCAGCTATTTGTTGCCATGGTGCCTTCATTTTTTTTTTTTTGGGTTAACTGAGCTATATTTTTATTTTGTTTACTTTTTCTAGTTTTAGATTCATACAACATGATTCCAACAAAGTCCCATGAAAGTTGCGCAAAAGTTATCTAATGGGTTAGTGAACATTTGCAGCTTTTTATAATTTTTCTATTATGGTTCTATATTTTTGAAGGCATAGTATTTGTTATTTTTGGCATTGATTGAAGTATCATCTTTTCATATATTTCCTCCAAACATTCGAGCTTATAATTGATTGTTAATGTTGAGCCTTATTATCTTTTTCTATTTTGATTCTACATTTTTGAAGGCATATCACGTGTTGTCATTTGGCTTTAATTGAAGTATCATCTTTTCATCTATTTGTTCAAAATTCTTGAGCTTATCATTGATTGTTATTTGTTAATGTTGACCATTTGTTACATCTCTACAATTTCTTTAGCCCTTAGTATTAATAGATACTTGTATAGTCATGGAATATAATTATTTTAATTGAAGAATCGACATTGAATTGACCTAGGCATGGTATATTTGAATCATGGAAAATAGTTTTGGCCGCACCTTAAGATGGGATGGAGTTGGCTCCATTTGTGTGGCGATACAGATGGACAATTGGCCCAAGTAATGGAGGTATAAACTTAGTCACAAAATGTAATTTATTGATGTGGTATATTATTGGCCCCACAAAGAAGTTATATATGCCAACATATGTGATAAGCATAATATAAATTTAAAGCAAAGGAAAAGTAAAGCCTATTAAAGGAAAATGTATGACTAGTTTGCTTATTGATATTTTGTCTGACAGCATTTTCAATGAGTTGATGTTTTCCTTTAGAGTTGAGGAAGAAATTAAGGCTTGTGGTGTAATAATGGGCCCACTCTTTGGGTTTGCATTGGAGTGTGATATAAATTTAAAATCTAATATTGATGGCAATCCACAATTAAAAGGCAGAAAGAGGATTTTGTGGTGAAACAACGATGCTTAGATCGATCACAAGGAGAATTGTACTTGCAGATAATGGAAATTAAGGATAATTTTGCGAGGAGACTGAAGGAGTTAGAAGAGATAGGACAAGAGAGGTGAGAAATTAGACAGAGAGGTGAAGGTATTTTATTGATTTCTCTTTCATACATCCATGTTTTACACTTTCATGAAAGCAGGTTTTCCAGTATTAAAATTGGTTAACAACCTTCTAACAATTGTGCAACCTCCTAACTACTTCTAGCCATAGCTTTGAACTGCCTAAACCACTTCTGTTATATTGATTTACCTACACGGGGCTTTCTGCTGCTGCTGTGCTATCCTGCTGATTCAAATTGTGATGTCTTACAGGTCTGCTTGTTTCCATATGAGAGCTAGAATTATGGCCTTGATTGCTGGATTCAGAATGTGGCTCTTCTTGAGTCTTTGCAGGCTCTATCTTTTTAAAAGAATTCATATTGATTGATGCTGTGTTCTTCTAGCATTGCTTGTGTTTCCAGTATTATTGATGCCAAACAATCTGTAGTTCTATTTTTAGCTTTTCAGAAGCCTCTTATCATCCGTTGGCTTTTGATAGCCATTTTTTATAATGAATTGACATTGAGAAAAAATTGTGATTGGAGGACTGATTTCTCTGGAATTCGCTTCTCTAGTACCAAATTGGGGTGAAGCAAGTATGGTTGGCTTAATCAGATGAAGAATTTAGTTGGGAAAAAGTTCAAATTGAGAGGAATTCTGGGGGAGTGAAGAATGAGAACAGTGCAATGAAGATAGTTCATTTAAGTCGGGCCTGCTTTACATTTCTGTGACGATAGTTTTTCGTTGCCGTTCCAATTGAAGATACGACTGATGTAATTAATTTACTACAATTATGCGACTATCTTAGTTGTTGATATAATTAGAGAGATATTTCAGGGAAACCCATTGGATATCTCTAGGACAACCTCGGGTGGCATGGCGCCAGTCATTAATCTATGATTGTATGGTCTTTTAGTGATGATAGATAAATTGACGATGCGCCTCCTGAAAGTGTCCCAGTGGTGTCCGCCCTGTGCCATTCATTGCTGTTCACTGCCTGAATCAACTTGCTATACTAAGCCGATTTCTAAGAGGAGGCTCATTGTTGCTGCTCTATTGTCATGCTGCTTGGGGTAGGATTGTAGATATTTAGATCATAATAGGTCTTATCTAGATTGACCTTGGTTATAATATAAAAAAAAGGATGAAGGAATGAGATCAAGAGCAAGGGCTATGAGCTCTATAATGTAAGAATCTTAGTGATACAGCCTGCCGAGAAATGTTGTTTAAGATAATAAAGAACCTGAAAAATGGAGTTTGAAGGACAGACCATCCAAAGGAATTGTGAAATGGAAAAGTTTATTAACGAGTAGGTGTACCCTTTCTAAGTGTTAAAGATCATTTGAGAAAAGAAAAACAGTTTGTGAGATTTCCATAATTGATTATTTAAATTATGCATCATGGAATCCTTTTGGCCTGAAAGTACTGACAAATTCATGTGCTTTTTTTTAGATCCAAGCATCAATAATTGTTGCCTGGTGTAAAATCGGTGAAACGAAACAACGGATGGGAGTCATGTGGCCTAACTTCAGGGTTGCCACCAACCCCAACCATGGTAAAAGAAGTGGAGAAAGGTAACTTTGAAGCACCACAAATTTATCAAGGTATAGCTAGAAGGTTAGTTTTCTATAATTGCTTTATTCCTTAGAATCATAACGGAAAGGCTAAAATATAAATTTACCCAACTCTGTTTGGTAAGAAGTCTTTTTATGCATGGATTTGGTTTGTTGTTAGTATTGATCCGATACTCTCCTCCCATAGAGAGTGAGTAACGGGTGCTAACAACTGTAGCAAAAAATGGGTTTTCACGATTTGGTGCAGTATATTACTGAGATGTACTTATTAAAAAATGTAAAAGAAATGCCAAAAATGTTATGTAAAAAT